>JAPSGF010000008.1:5652385-5699281 GCA_035772895.1 Perdix hodgsoniae
ACAGAATCACAGAATCACAGAATCACAGAATCACAGAATCACAGAATGGTGTGGGTTGGAAGGGACCTCAAGGATCATGAATCTCCAGCCTCTGCATTTAATGCTAGACCAGGCTGCCCCAGTCCCCATCCAATCTGTCTCTGTACTCTTATTTTTATGCTTGACTTTTGCAAGAAGCTCCCTGTTCATCCATGCAGGACTTGCTGGCACAAGATTGGCCTTGAGACCGGAGATACGATTCTTAAATATCAGTTAGCTCTCTTGGGCCTTCTTCCCTAAGGGCCTTATCTCATGAGATCTTTTCAAGCAGATCCCTGAATATACACTAGTATCCATGCAAGGACTAGCCTCTCTTCTAAATCATTTCTATTTAACCAAATGCAGGAATTTTCCATTGTGTAATCCTCCCTCTGGTAGGGTGTGAGTGACATTTTGCCATTCACTACAATGTCTCCCAGCTTTCCTTACTCCAAACACTGATGTCCCAAATGTATATGTTTCTCTTTCACAGACTAATTAGCTAAATTTGCACCTGTGAATGAAACAGAACAGTGATCAGCCTTTGGCCCTGCAAATGTCACATTTTGTACCCAAACAGCTAAAATTATCCTTGAGACCAGACTGGCGGTGCCCAGCTATCTATTGGGAATGGTTTTGGAGTGGTGTTAATTTCTTAATAGCTTTGCAAAAGAAAAACTTCTCTGAGCCAAAAGTGTGCCAGAGAAACTGCTTCTGGTTTAATATACTCTGGCCCCTTGCCCAAGTCCACTTTATTATATAAATATTTTTTACTGGTATTGATGTATCTGTGAAATCTGTTGCTCTCTCCACAGAAGAGTTTCATACAAGTTTCTGCTGTATGATTTTGTATTTTGCCTCTGGCTATATAAAAAACATTTAGGACTTGTAACACAACACAGTAGTTAGCCAGTGCAGACAAGAACAGTTTTAAACCTTGGTCTCTCGGTGCCCCCAAGTCCGTTAATGCTGGAGGCTGCTCTAGGAATGGAGACTGATGATATTTCTCATAGAACAAGAACAACAGTACTTAATTTTTAATTTATAAAATAAGTGACTGTTTATTCAGGAAGGGATTTTAAGCCTTTTGTATGCTTTTTATTTTTTATTTTATTCTAGATAAAGGCAGACCAGGCTGTTCTTAAGCAAAGTAGTTTTACAAGCAAGATCTCACAGGAATGAAGAGTTACTCCCTGATGCTTAAGCATTATTCTGTATAATTATGAATATTTTTTCTTTCCAAAAATATATTTTTTTTGAGAAGCTGACATTTCAAAGGCTTTCAATTCTATGTGTCACTATCAAATAATCTTTTTTGTACTTGGCTGTTTATTATTGGATTGCAACAACGATAAAGCTCTAGGGGTTTTGTCTCCTTTGGTATGTTAATTAGCTATTTTGCCTTTGATCTTTTACTTACTGAAAAGAGTGAAAAGCTATCTCGGTAGGGAATCTTACTGATGTACATTCATCCCCTCATCTCCATAATCTGAGGATCAGAGGGAGACAACAAATTTCACTGCTGAGTGAGGTTGCTATAGGCCTTAGTTATAATGTACTCCACTTCTAAATAATCCCACCACCATTTATATTTGGAATATTGAAGAGGAACCTCTGAGAAAAAGAAATGCAAAAATAATTAATTTTAAACTGTGAACTACCTTCATTAATTTAACTTTTTTCTTGAAGTTTTAAGCTCATGCATATGCCACAATCTCTTTTTTTCTCATATGCCTCTACATATCTTAGATTTATTTTATTTATTTTATTTTTTTTACCTCCTTTTTTACCACTGGCTTCTGTTCCATTTTCATTTCCCACGGAAATAGAATACAGGCTAGGTAAAAAATAATTATTGATTGAACTTTTTAAGTGTTAAATGTTAGAACAGCCTTCCTATGGAAATGAAGATCCTGTAATCTGGGGCCATTACAGTGATGGGGCAGGACTGTGGTGTGGTAGGGAATGCACACGCACAGCCTTATGCATATACACATTGCAAATGTCTGTCTCTAAATTTCTGTCATTAGAAACTGCCATCCTCAAACTGTGTTTCTTGAAAAGTCTGAATAGAAACATTTGAGTGAGAAGCAGGTATAGATGGACTTGCTTCTTTGGACAACCCAGAGGTAATGGAAAAGTTGACAGATTCATCTACTAAAGACTTTCCATGGCTTCTCTGAGCAGCTTTATCCATTTCAACAGCAGATGCACAATGCACTTGGCAGTCTTGCTGTTGAGTTTCTTGCCTGGTGTCTCTCAGTAAGGTGAAGGACCTTGACATTCACAATCAAGTCATCTCCAGTTCAGATAGTCATGTGGACAGCCTCGGCAGTTCATGTAGAGAGATTGGCGTCTACTAGGCAAGACTGATGTTCATTTTAAAGAAGCAGCTTAATATGCATCAGGTAAATTATGTCCAGATTTTCTCCATTACTCTCTAGTAACCAACTCCAATTGTTACTGGTATTTTTTGAAATTAGATAAGACGATCTCTTCCTTTCCCATGTGGCCCTGATTGGAAAGCTAAAGAGGATGGTTGAAGAGGATGTAGTACAGAGCACCCAAGATAGTTTGGCCAGCATACAACCTACTACTGCTCCAGCCCTCTGTAACAATGGTTCACTTTTGTGCATATGCAAGAGAAGGGGCCAGGCTGTTCATGTTCACATTGTACATCACTTGGGGATGCACAGCAGTATCAGCACTCTGCTGGTGTGAACTCGGGTTGGAAATTGTTCTGCAAGCTGGCAACAAACAGCTCAGTTTACAAAACAGAGTTATGCAACGCCATCCAAGGTGCCCTTAGCATTATCAGACAACCATATGGGGCTGACTTGATACATAAATCATGAAAGGCACATGTTTTTTTCTGGAGCAGCTGGAGGTGCTGTGGCATCTTTTATGGCATTTTGGCACTTCTATCCATGCAGCTAAGTCTCCCTCTAGGAGAAGTATGTAATGCTACGTTTGGACACTGAAATTTATGGGCCTACATGTGAGCAAGGTCTAATGGGCATCTACAGTCTGGACCTGACTTCCACTCCTGCTGTGTAAAAATCTGTAGTAGCTCATTCAGTGTAGTCAAGTGAATACTATTTTTGGTCTCCTGGGTTCATGTCTCTTATAGACCTCTGGGAATCATGTTATTCCCAAGGAAGCAGTACACTGCTTGTTTCTTCAGAGCTCTTGCATGTTGTAGTCTATACTCCGGTGCTTCCAGAGCTGAAACAAGAGAAAATCATCTTGGAGCAACCCTAGAGAGATTTCAGTGCTTATGTCTTCCCGCATGTTCCAGAACAACAGGATGTGTCTTGTGACTGATGTAAGGTAATGCTGTGATATCAAGAAGCAGAGATACTTTCTGCCATAGTGAGATCTGTGCTGTTAATTCTCTACATTCACTGCTTGCACAGCAACATTTCCCCTCAAGCTTTTTCTCCAGTGTCTCTAAGGCTTAATCTTTTAAAACAGTGTCTGTCAACCGAAGGCAATAAGAAAAACCAGGCAGGAAGATTTATATCCTATTACTGTTTTATGCAATGAAATTCTTGTTCCCACAAGGATCAGCTGTTCTGAGCGAGATTCAGGTGGTGTCCCCGATGGTCTGTGTAATTACAGGAGGAAGGATTACTGTTTTCTGCCTTGAGTTAAGAATCTAAGTCTGAGGTAGACTCATGACCTTCCCTTTATAGTCAATGAAGAGAAATCAAAGTCTCCAGAGGAGATTCAACATTTAAGGCCTCTTTAATAAATCACTCTCTGGATGTGCTGATTCCTGTCTATTGGCTGTAATAGGAGCCTCAGATGATGAGCTTACCTTAACTTAGACATTTATAAAGTTAGCTAGATAAAGGCTCATATGGACCTGGGACAAATGAAGGCTTTCCTCCTGCTTTTCAGGGTGAAATGTTTTGTCAGCCCCTCCATGCATATATGCCGTTGTATATACAACTGCTATTTTTAGAAATATTTTACAATTATATTGTTTTTTAAATACTCGAAAAATATGGAAGGCCACCATTGTCTTTAGGAAATATTAAAAAAATCTTCTTTCCAATCATATCTACTTTTAAGCCACAGTGATGGACAAATAAGCACTAAGTTAATGCTAACTGAATCAGATACAGTGAAACCCTGTGGGCATGCTGAGTGGGTTTCTATTTGTGGTGACTGATTACCTCTTCAGGTACATACTCTGTTGCTTTATTTGTGATCTCTTATCAATCTTAAGTTTGGCCTCCTCACTCTTAAGTTTGACTGTTGTTCCTCCTTTGCATTTCCCTTTTCCTCTTTTAATTTTAATTAAATTGAAATTTAATTTAATTTTCCTGTTGTTCCCCCCCCCCCCCCCCTTTGTTCTTTGTTTTACTCCTTTTCTTGGCATTTGGTTGTCAGTCAACCTGAATTCTTCAGGCTGGGGATTATCTAAGAGATTCCAGGAGTTTCTTGATATTTTGACTCTCTTGTGTATCACCAGATCTGTAGTGAGATCAATCTTCTTCCTGAGACGTGACATCTTTATCAAGGACTTTGAGTAGGTAATGGTCTTATCAAGCCTGCAGGTGACACTGGGCTAGGAGGCACTGGTCAATACAGTTGAGGGTGGAGGATAGAATAATTAGCTGACAAAAAAACTCATGAAATTTGACTAGGACAAATGCAAAGCCCTACACTGGAGGAAAAAAAAAAAACTAAAACAGCAACATCAACCCTTGTCATACATGGGTTGGGTGCTACCAGGTTGCAGAAGCTTTATGGAGAGGACCAGAAGAACCCAGAAGACAGCAAGCAGCACAAGAACCCTGTAGCAAACAAATGAAAAAGTCTTTGTGTGAGCATAGCCAATAAACTGGAGGAAGTCATCATTTCCCTCTACTCAGCACTCATCAGACCACATCTAGATAAAGAAATCAGTTTTCACTCCTTGGTGCAAGAAAGTCATTGGCAAGCTGGAGTAAGTTCAGCAGGGTCACCACAATGCTTGGTGGTAAAGCACTTAGTTGTGGGGAAAGGCTGAGGCTACAGGGCTCAACCAGTCTGAGGATGAGACAGCTGTGGGAAGATGTCATGGCAACCCATCATGGCTTATGCGGAGGTCATTGAGAAGACAGAGCCACGCTCTGCACAGTAATGTGTTGGGACAGGATGAAGGACAACAGCTCAATGGTGAAACAAGGTAGGATCCAACTAGATCTAAACAGAAACTTTTTTTCCCCATAAGGACAGCTCAGCCATGGAATAGTACACCTGAGAAATTGTGCAGTTACCATCCCTGGAAGTTCTCAAGAAAAAAAACAAAAAACACAAAACTATTGAACTAACAAACTCCTGAGGTCTTTTCCAAACTGTAACCTTGTAATTGAAGCTTGGTCCTTGCCCTGTATTATACCTGAGCTAAACTGTAGTTCTTATATTTTGATCATAAAAAAATTCATCTTCTGACCTTATGTCGCTGACTTGACTTCCTGGCTTGACCTTGAACTCAGCTTCATGGGCTTTACGTGCAATTGCTAAACCTGAGGCAGAACTAATTACTCTCTCCAGCCTGACTCTTCTTCCTTGGGTACTAAGGTACATTGTCTCTGGCTGCTGAGGACACTGCCTACTTCTGTCATCTTTGGCTCTGGACTTGCCTTCCATATATCTAAAGGTCTGTTGATTGCAGTTTCTTCTGCATCCCTCTAGAATCAGATGTTGCAGGTTGTGTGGTCAAAGTAGGAGAAAATTTATGAAGGAGAAAGAGGCTTTGTGTGTGACAAAATGTTTTGGTATGGTTGAGCTGGATTTGTTCAATGTGGATACTAGTGCAGAATTAACTGCTGGAAATTAACAGGAGCTTTTGTAATCAGAAAAGCTGTCGCAGGCTTTCATGTATGCAATGCTCAGTGAGCTGCAATGAGTCTTCTGATTAATCATAGAATCACCGAATGGCTCAGGTTAGAAGGCACCTTAAAACCCAACCATTTCCAATCCCCTACCATGTTCAGGATTGCAACCCAGCAGCTCAGGCTGCCCAGGGCTCCATCCAGCCTGGCCTTGAACACCTCCAGAGTTGGAGCATCCACAGCTTCTCTGAGCAGCCTATGCCAGTGCCTTACTGCCCTCTGAGTAAAAATATATTCCTAGATCTAATAAAAGTATAAACTCTAAAGTTCAAGAGCGCCATGGAGAACCTGTCCCCATATTATTCTTCAAACTTTTGACAGCACAGACTTCTCACAAATTGTATTTCTGCAAGCTTATCTTGTTCCTTACTTGTACCTTTTACTGTCTACTTATCCTTGTTAAACAGTGATATCCTTCCCATCCCTCTGCAGAGCCATAGCCCTTATGCTTTATGTGGGCTTGCAAGGAAAATGGGCTACTCCTGTTGTTTCTGACATCCCCTGAAGGTTTGGAGGCATTCATTAGTAATTTCTTTTCCTCACACTGACACAGTGTAGGAGACATTTGCAAAGTGGTGACTTTCTATTGGGTTGGGTCATGCTTTCAAGAGTACCATGGAACAAGCTGTGGGTGGTGTCATAGTAGGATTTCATGTCAAATTCACTAGGTAGGAATATGATAAAAATTATAGATATATTTGGCTCCTCAAGAGAGGTCCTCAAGAGATTACTTATTGCCACTGTAGCAAGGCATGATAGTTGTACTTCAACCTGTGGTAACAGAGCATTGTCTACTCAGCCACTGTAAATCCTCAGTTGCTCAACTATCCTACACAATGGATTTCACAGCCACTCCAGACTGAAAAATCCAGTGTGGAACTGGTCTTTTAGTTGCAGTGCCTTCTTAAACAGCTACATTAAATCACTGTTTCAAATTAATTTTTATTGATTGATTGATTGATTGATTTTAATTCTTGCCTTTGTGGACAAGGAGAGCTGTTGTTTGTCACAGTAAGCTGCAGAAAGACTGGCCCAATAAACAGGATGGTCAGTCTTAAGAGGCTTCGTTTCTATGGGGTTTATTGTAGTACCTTTCTTGCTTTCCTTGTTTGAAGGGCAACACATCTCAGATCCCTTCTGCTCATCTGGGTTGGCTGACAAAAAGTGTCAGCAGGAGAGAGGGATATTACCTAGTACAGCAGTAAGTTCTAACATATATATTTTTTTTTGAGGGGCAGAAACAGCAAACTTTTAACTGCAATTATCTAGTGTTGCAGACAATTTCTAGAGCATGGTAGTGCATGAGGCCTGATCCTGCAGAGAAAAAAGAGGATCTGGTTATGGTTGCAGTATTCACGCAGATGCCCTGTGTCTGGTTCAGTGTCATCATGTGAACTGAACTGGTGAGGTGGGAAAGGTAGCTTTGAGCCCCATGTCAAGGTGTTAATGCAGCCACCTCTCCCAGATGCTTCCTGACTGCCTCGGTTGCACCAAATGCCATTCCATTTGTTCAGAGGCAAGCAGGCAGGAGGCTGCCAAATGTAGTAGGAGCTTCACGAGGCTGCTAATTATGAAGGCTGCCTGGAGTGGATGCAGTAAATAAATATACCACATCTGAGTCCAAATGGATGTGCTGGTGTTTGTTTTTACCTTGCAGGAGCAAACCGAGCAGGAGGGCTTGATAACATCTGATCCAAGTGTTCAGAGTATAACCCAGTATACAGCATCCTGAGTGACGAGCGGAGTGTCAGATGGACCATCTGGATAACAAAAGTGACCCAAACCCTCCCACAGATCATGTTTAGGTAATTTAGGGTCTATACTTAAATAAAAAACACAGTTCAACAATCTTCTGTGTATCACATAACTACTGCTGACCTTCTATTTCTAATTTATCCCAAAAGATGCTTATCCTAGGAAAGTACCAACTATGCTTGTGTAAATACAGAAAGTTAGCTTGTTTAACACGCACATTTAAAGAATGATAACAATGAAAGGTCAGCATTTAGAAAAGCCCAGCATTATTATCAAGAATATTCTTATAATTGCTGCCTCTTTGCACCTTTCTGTATTTATTTTTAAATTTATCCCTAGATCCAGTTTTAATTCATAGCTGAGAAAAATCTAGCGTCTTCTGCTGTGATGTAAGGCTGCATCCTAAGAGTGCTAGAAGGTCACAGAAGGAATTTCAGACATGGTGTTTTCAAAATTTACGCAGTTATTTATTTTATACAATCTTGTTTTCAACTCATTTGTTTGTGTGTGCCTGTGAGATAAATGCATAGTTTATTCTGCATATATTCACATCCACACCCTCTTATTTTTTTATTTCTTTCCATTATAAACAACATAATAAGGACTATATTTCATTGTTGTTATAGCCACGCTACAGTGTAGGAACACAAATTAGCTTTAGCCCTCTCAATTTCTTTTCTGTAAAACCGGGATTTACAATTCAGGTCTTTGCATTCTCCTAAGGAAGAAATGTGTTCAGCAGCATCTGGGTGTTGTTGTTACTGCTATGCACTCTGTTATCATTTGAAGGGCTTACTAGTTTTTTGGTTTTTTTTGCCCAGACACTATTGAGCTGGATCCGTGGAAGCCATCTCAGGTAAAGGGGTTTATTGCCTGGTATACAACATTCTGTAAGTGTGATTCTACAGTGTACAGGATGGGCTATGAGCTGCTGGAGGAAGGATGCTGGGACAAGTGAGGCACTGGCATCTCATATGCCACATGGCACTATGAGGCACAGCATCACTATTGGGATGGCAGTTAACTGAGACAGGGACTTTAGCAGTGACTGCAGAGCCCCAAGCCCCTCATGTTGCTGTGGTAAGCAGCTAATCATGCCCAAGGGTCTCTGTTCTGTGGCAGGTGTATATCACTGCTTTAAAATGGCAAAATCAAAGCTGCAGCACGATTTTGCGCTGCACTTGTAATGAAACAGAGCTGTCTGTCTGTATGCTGGGCTGTGTCATTTGAGACTGCTTTTTTGTGGTCAGTGCGTGGAAACCATTTAATATAGGTCACAATATGCTGTAATGGAAATAAAGCAAAATCTGGAGTAACTGCTCTCTAACATATGCGTTCTCACATGCTGTCTTAAGTCATGGCTCAGAGACTGTTTATTTGCAAAAATAATTTCCCCTCTGAGCACTTGCATGGGAGATGGCTTCTGTGTCAGTTCAGTGCTGTAGGAGGTACCAACATGACAGCCTCTGCTTCCCTTTCTGACTCTGCCGCCTCCATTTTATTGTGAGCCTTACTGTGAAATACATCTCATCTTTTCAGAATTACCCCCCCAGCATCCCCACTCTGTCAAATAAAACCTTTTTTTTTTTTTTTTTTTTTGTGTGTGTGTGTGAATGAATGCTTCCATCAAGTCTAGGTGTGGTTTTGTTTCTCCCTTTCCTCCCTCTTTTTTTTTTTTTTTTTTTGCTATTCTTTGCTTTCTTTCTGTCATTCTGTCTTTCTTTTTCATTCTTTTTGCCAGATGATGAGCATTTTGAAAAGAAGTGTGGATGTGACTGCATGAGCAAATCCATTTGGGCACCTGCCTCTTGAAAGAGGGGAAGACAGAGCAGAGTATAAATGGCAGAGGCACTGCATGATTGCAGGAAACAGCTCTTTTCACATCTGTCTTTCTACAGAGCTATCTTCTCTGGTGGGAATGGTGCCTTTATTACTTCCACTGTTTCTTTACAAAATTTGCTTTTCCAAATGGAAATTCATTGAAATTTGTTGCGCTCTTGTGAGATAAGTAATGTGATCCAGTCCAGTTTGGCCTCTGTAGCAGAAAAAGCAATATATAGAAATGTGTGGAATCCATCTAGGAGTCTGATGGTGTAAGTTGGCTGAGCTTACACCAAAGCCTGATCAGGGAGCATTTCCACCCTATGGAACTTGTGCCTGATAAAATATTTTATGGCATTTCTACCCATTTTAGTTTCTGTCCTTCATTTTCTTTTTCTTTCATTTGTATCTGAGTGACAGTGTACTGGAGAAAGACGTGGGAGTTAGATAAAAGGAAGAAATTTTTACAGTGAGGGTACTGGAATGGGTTGCTCAGAGTTGTGGTTGATACCCCATCCCTGGAGACCTTCAAGGTGAGGCTGGATCAGGCCCTGGGCAACTTGACCTATCTGTGCATGTCCCTATGCAAGGGAGTTGGACTAGCTGACCTTGGAATAGCTGTCCCTTCCAGTTCTAGGAATTCTATGATTCTGTGAGTTCGGAAAGTAGAGGAGCCTATACCCATGGGTGAGGCAGTTTCATGCTCTGGCATATCTCCTAAGAGGCAGTGGGTCAGCGTTCCCCTGAGAGAAGTATGTGCAGGAAACGTCATGTCTGTACTCTCCCACCTGCTTCATGTTACTAGTTTTCCTGTGACAATGGTTAAGCTTATTCATGACTATACACTATCATGGCTACTCATTCATATTTCACATTGCAAATAGTCTAGGCTGAGTCTTGGAGTCCAGGTATAGAATCTATGATCCTATCTGCACTGCTGATGTGATAAGTAGCTGACATTCAGCGCTGTCATGGCGGCAATGCTCTATTCCTCAGCTAAGAAGCAATGCTACTCCTTCCCTCTGCAAATATTTGGATTTCTGTGATGATCAACAGCACCAAAATTCCAAGTGTTATTATAAAATGTTAGCACCAGTAATAAAGAAAAGCACTGAACCCAGATGAAACCATAAAGAGAATTTAGATAGTGTTGCAATTATCTCATTTGTAAATTGAGTAGGACATTGCTGGTAGCAAATTTTATGTAAAGTGTCGTAGGGTTTTTAAATGACCCTAAGTAGTCAGGGCATTTGCTCTGAGTGTATTGTGCGAGATGGAATAAATGGCGGAATGATTTGGGCTTTTAAAAGTAGGCTGAATAAAATGCTACAATATATCCTGCATGGGTGGGCTCACTCTGACAGGCAGATGCATTCAGGAACATAACGTGTCTTGTATGCCTCTGATTTATACCGCTCTGTGAAGGTGCCTAAGGGCTGGTTTACACACAAGCTTGCACTGTTTTAATTAAACCTGTTTTCAGTCTAGGATTGTCAGTTCAGAATAAAAATTACTGTCATCAAGACTGCTAAAAAATGTCGGTCTGGTGGGTTCAAACAGGCATCCCACCAGAGGTGTCTGAGGGCTCTGCTGCGAGCTCTGCTAATCAGGTACATTAGCATGGAAAACAGGGAGGTAGCTTCTGCCAGAGCAAATGTCCTTAACTCCCTCAGGAAGAGCTTTAATGCTCTCCATTGACTCTAGGGCACGAGAAGATGAAGTCCCTAGTTTAGACAAACTGAAGCGAGATACCCAGAACAGATGATGCAGATTATATCTCCTCTCATCTGTGCAACCTTTTTTCTGTCTCTGATCATTCTTTCAGTATTTTTCCCCAGCACATTGCTGGGTGGAAATCAGGACCACAGATGAAAGTGGAGAAGACGTGAAGAATAATTTGGAAAGGAAATAATGATAGTTTACTGAAATATCTATAGAGAAATTCAGGAAAAAGTGAACAAAAAAGAGAAAAAGAAAACAGCTAAAAGGTTCCAGTAATGACTTCAGAAAGGTATATAACTGGAGATGCTTGGAATGTAATGGAATTTTTTTTTTTTTCCTCAACACATTTATTGACTGAGCCTTAAGTTTTCAGGGAAATCTAAAGAATTGATACAAGCAACTTAGTGGGATATTGACCCACATTTTTCTTCCAGAAAATCCTGCCTTAGGTACCAAAGTGAGAATGAGCAAATATATTCTATTCATACACATGTTTTTTCATATATTGCAGAATCACAGAATGTCTTGGGTTGGAAGAGACCTCAAGGAAAGCTCCAAGCTCCCCACCACAGGCAGGGTCACCAACCTCCACATTTGATCCTAGACCAGGCTGCCCACAGCCCCATCCAACCTGACCTTGAACACCTCCATATGTATTCACATATATACATGAATATATGTATACACACATGCACATATATATCTATACACGTGTATATACTGCATGAAGGCAAATACAAATTATTTATTCAATATTGCAGTATTCAACGTGCCTAGAAATTGTGTACACAAGTATACAGGGAAGGGGAACACTTATTCATAAGTACAATCCTTAAACGAAAACTGACTTCAAGGGTTTCTAGGAAGAAGAAGTAAATAGCAGTAAGACACCTAACATGCCACTTGAACTATTAACACTGAACTCTTAACAGAGGGATTCAACACACCCTCAGTCTTCTTGGTTTGCTTAGCTTTAAGAAGCAAATATATTTTGTTTTCCTCTGTGTTTTAAATTCTTCTTACACAGATGCCCAAAGGCTCTACCTGTCCATCTCCTGCCCCAGTTTGTCTAGGAGTTGTAAATGAAGTTGCATACCTGTGCCTGCTCTGGCCAATATGGTTTAAGCCACCAGTCTGATGAGATGGACTTCAAAAAAAATACAGCCCTCAAACTAGTAAAAAATAGTCTTGACTTTGGAGCACTAATCATTAGGCTTGGATTCAGTCTTGTGTTTCAGGAGACTCATATCTATGTTGCCTTGTGGAAAAATGCAGCAGACAGCACTTCTGGAGGACTATCTCTGCTTCTACATCAAGGCAACACCTACAGTATATGCAGCAGTACTTGCAGTCAACAGCATCAGTGTACTGCATTCATACGACTTATAGCTGATCCCCTCTGCACTGACCTTCAGTCTCTTCTGATCTTTCTGATCAGAAGTCCTGGAGATACCTGGAGATATCTAAAGTAGTTCTGGGAGAATTAACTACATGTGGGCTGATGAATGTCATTGCCGAGGTCTTAACCAGGAAACATGGGTTCACTCCAAAGGAGGATCCCAGAAGAAACTACAAGTAGACAGTCAATGCACTGGATCATAGGATAGTAATGATGAGTTAAATCCTCTGCATTTGTAGCATTTATATCCAAGAGCTGCAGGACTAGAAAGGGGACATAAAAGAAAGCCTGAGTTTGCGATTTAATGGTTAGGACTCTTGACTGTGAGGCTTTAGTTATGGTGCTCCTTCCTCACAAATAATCTGCAATCAACCCTTAGCCAAAAATGTGGAGACTAGAAAACATACTTCTGTCTGAGGAAGAACTGACTGGGAGAAGTGGTGTAGAAAAACATGAACAGTAGGAAATACTGAATGGAAAAAAATAATATACAGCAAGTTGGGGGCCATCCGGTGAAGTTGGAAAAGTTAAAAGAAATTCATGAAGTATTTTTTACATCATTAAATTCTGGAGTTCACTGTCACTGGATACTGCAAGAGTCAGATTTAGGTAAGATGAGGGTGTAGGGCAGATTCATCAAGAAATTATTTCATAAAATCATAGAATGGCCTGGGTTGAAAAGGACCACAATGATCATCCAGTTTCAACCACCCTACTATGAGCAGGGTCACAACCACTAGACCAGGCTGCCCAGAGCCACCTCCAGCCTGGCCTTGAATGCCTCCAGGGATGGGGCATCCACAACCTCCTTGGGCAACCTGTTCCAGTGCGTCACCACCCTGTGTGCGAAAAACTTCCTCCTAATATCTAACCTAAGCCTCCCCTGTCTCAGTTTAAGACCATTCCCCCTTGTCCTATCACTATCTACCCTTGTAAACAGGGTGTTTTCTCCTCCTGTTTATATGCTCCCTTCAAGAACTGGAAGGCAACAGTGAGGTCTCCCTGGAGCCTTCTCTTCTCCAAGCTAAACAAGTCCAGTTCCCTCAACCTTCCCTCATAGGAGAGGTGCTCCAGCCCTCTGGTTATCTTAGTGGCCCACCTCTGGACCCGTTCCAAGAGCTCCATGTCCTTCCTGTACCGGGGGCCTGAGGCCTGTACGCAGTATTGCAGATGGGGCTTCACAAGAGCTGAGTAGAGGGGGACAATCACCTCCCTCCCCCTGCTGGCCACCCGTTTTTTTATGCAGCCCAGAACACGGTTGGCAGAAGGGCTGCAAATGCACACTGCTGGCTCATGTCCAGCTTCTTGTCCACCAGGACCCCAAGTCCTTCTCTGCAGGGCTGCTTTAAAGAAGTTCTTCTCACAGTTTGTATAAATACATAGGATTGCCCTGGCCCAAGTGCAGCACCTTGCACTTGGCCTTGTTGAGCCTCATAAAGTTTTCATGGGCCCACTTCTCCAGCCTGTCTGGATGATGGTCCCTCTGGATGGCTTCCCTTCACTCCAATGTATCGACTGCACTGCTCATTACAGACCATTCAATCTTTAATCAAATATCTGTTAAACATAAGGATCTGGTATAACCCATGGCTAAGGAAGTTTCTAAGCTGCTAATGGTAGGAAGCAGGGAATATTTGCTACTGATACTCTTCCTTCTTTCTAATGTATTTTGCAAAGCTTCTACTATCAACTATTGTCAAAAACAAGAACTAGGTTAAATGTGTCTTTGTTCTAAATCAGCAGTGTTCCTCTTATGCACTCTTTAGCAGAAACCATAGATAATTCTAAGAACTGTTTCTTTTAATGCTGGAAAAGGAAGAATTCGCATATTTTTTCTGTTACCAGAGAGCACAGCATACAGCCACATGTGCTAATAATCCCATCTAGTTCTTCTTATTCCACAGGGGGATCAAATCCAAGACAACAGCTCCAGGCACTTAAATTACCGTATAGGAAGCCTAAATGCAGGAGAGAAGTTAGAGAAAACCCCTTCTAAGCTGCTTCAGTTTGATTGAAAAGTTCCTGCATATGTCCCCAGAGTATTACTGATATTTTGGAAAAAATTCCTTAGGCACTTACCTCTTCTATTGGAAATCCAGTATTTACAATTGCTGCCTTATGGCAAATGATCAGCCACAGGTGATGTAAGGCAATCTAAGTGACACAGGAGGAAGTCTGCTCCTACTCTTACCCCTCCAATCCTGAGCACGTGGTTCCCAATCTCCTTAGGCAAACACAAGCATTTTTGTGGATGGACAGTAACTGGATAAGCAAGGTAATAACCATCCATGTGGCTACCTGAGTGCTAATGGGCAGAAATGTAGGGCACAGGCCCAAACCACTATTTCTGAGAGTAATAAGGCTTTACATTGGCGTAGAACACTTGTGAAAGCAGATATACCACCTCTTATAAGATCTAATTACGAAGAGTACTTGGCCCAAGATGAAGTTTTTTGAATGACACTGATTTCAGTTAAGAGTAAATTGTCATTTATAGAGTATATACTGTGTAGAACGTTTGTTCAGGAAATAGAAAACAGAGGATTTAAATTAATGTTCACGCTGCTCAGATTAAAGTGCTAAAGAGAAGGATATCCTTGCTATAAGTCAAGGAAATGTTCTTAAGAAGATCTCTTATATTCTTCCTGTTTAAAGCTGGGGTGAAACATTTACAGCATCAGAAAAGGAGATATAGGGTATGTTTCCAGCTTAGAAATTAGAGTCCTCAACAGGAAACAGAAAACTTTTTTGTTGTTGTTGTCCTGAGATGACTTTTTTTCCCTCCAGTGCTGATGTAGGTTAAGATGTGTACACGTTATGTGTACACAGTATCATGTAAGCAAGGCCAGATATAGTGTTGTCTGTACAGGATCAGGCTCTTCTCCTTTTGGTGCCATATATTCTGTGTGCCCAGCTGAACAAAAATTCAGCTTGAACAGATGTAAAGGCATCCTCCAACCCAGGTGAGCCTACAGACGGCAGTTCATGCATCCTCCAGTACTTCTGGAAGGTATAAATTTAAACCCTGTTAGTTTGAGGGAGATGCTAAACTCAGCTTTACCATTTCCTGAATGAGATGTTGTACAAAAGAGAGCTGCCATGTCAGCCTTTTCCTCAAGGGAAGCCTAAATGTTTAAGCCAGGATCAGTTTTCAGCGTCTGAATTGCAAGCTCATGACTGTTTCTGAGATAAAGGCACTAATCTAAGCAAGGGACGATGTTTCAAATGCCATCAACCCTACCTTTGCCTTTTTTTCTTTGCCTGCACTGCAAGAACCAAATCATCTGTTGTTTAATTTAAACACCTGATGCATCCAACTGGAGCACATGGTCTCAGCACAGCAGCCTTACCCTACCAACACTTTCTCTGGGGATCCACTTCTGGAAACAAATGGAATCATAGTGCACACACTTGTGGTCTTACAATGTGGGCCTGTGGCTTATGCAGAAAGTGTGGAAGAATTTTTATTACCTTCAAAACGCTCCAGCTGATGAGTCAGGATATTCTATAACACACAAATGCAGATTTTAGCTGGGTCAGGAGTGTAACCCTGGGAGAAACAAAGGCTACAGCCTGATTAGGAAAAGCCCTGTGATTGTCATCTTACATAGCAAAACCTCAGATGTCTTAGTAACTGAAGAAAATCTTCCCAGTAACTAAATGTGCCTGTGATGAAGTTTCCAAAGGAATTTAATTGCATGTAAGGGTAGCTATTTACCTATAGAATTATCATAAAGGCAAATAAATTTAAAGAGCTATGCAGTTTTGTGTTCGGAATAAAGACAAACTCAGTGATGTAGTGAAGATATTCCTGTAACTCACATAGAGGAATTTTGAAGAAAAAAAAAAAAAAGGGTTCCCTATTTGGTGAATATTTATATACTTTAAATAATGGTAATTAAAACAGTGAGAAAAGAAGTAGTGGGAGGACGTCATATACCTCCTTCTATTCCTTGGATGAAAATCACAAGCTTCAAATACTATCATCGAAGATAAAAGGCTTGTTGTGTTGGCAACTTTACAGTAACTTTTTGAGTCTGTCAGATAGTCATGCTGGGGCATCAGCCATTGTTCTTTCAGAGCCCTCCTTCTTCTCTGATTTGATGGGAAAGAATCTGTCATCGTTTAAATGATACTCCCTTCACAAATTAAAAGGAGGGCGAGAATTGGCAGATACCTCTTTAAGTGAAAGAAACCATTTATTATTTATATGCCTCTTTTAGCCCTGCCACTGCTACACCTGACTGCAGAAAAACCCAACGAGCTTCTACCCACCATAGATAAATAAATAACATTGAAAATGCTGCTTTGTATTGAATTAAAATATCGAAAATGCAAAGCTCTACCTTGATGTTGGGATCAAGGGAGACGCATTTGTGTTGCTGAAGTCATGAGACAGAACCCATTCTTTTCAAAGTAATTGGCTCCCTGCTGTCAGAAGTCCTGAGGAAAGTTTGGCATGTTTGTGTAGAGCTGCATTGTCTTTCTGTATTTATTTGGAATAGGATGTTCCCTACAGCTGGACCTCTTTCAATCAGAAGTAAATGTCTGCAAGCAATCTAGCTACTGAGTTTTGGGGATGAGCATGGGGTTTGCACGTGTGTGCTTTCTTATACTGTACAGTCATTTTTTGTCTAGGTTTGTGTCTCCAAGATGTTTTGATTGAGATGATGACTAAAAAATTCCTCTGTGAAAAAGGAGTAAATTGAATTCTGAAAACCTTCCACTTCGCTATTCATAACAGAGTCTTCTGAAATCCTTGTATAAGAGTGTTGGAGAAGAGATGCAGCCTCAAAGCAGCTCAGATGCCTTTTCTCTGTCTAGAAGCCCAGAAATAAATTTCACACACCATCTGGCAGGAAAAAGTAGCAGACTTGGATTGTGAAGAAGAAGCAAGTCATTGACCAAGTGTTTCTCACTCATGTACTGCTCAGTAGATATTTGCCCCTTTCTCAGCTCATGAGCTCAGATTCCCCAGTGAACTTCTTTGCCAGAATATGAAATAAAAGAGTTTCCAAGATGCAAACTTTCAAGGACAGCTGTTGATATCCAATAGTTTGAAAAGCAGCAACACAATCGGTTAGATGCAGTAAAATTTCATATGGTGAACAATACATTTTTAGAGCTGAAATTTTGCATAAACTCACAAAGCAATTATAATCAAAAGGAACTTGAAGAGATATGATATGAAAACCTGGCATTCCCCTGGGATAAAATAATCCTGCAGGGCTCTTCTTGACTCACGATTCTGTACTGAGTTGAAGGAGGAAAATAGGACATATCAGCTGATAAAGCAGAGATAAGGAAGTAGTACATTTGTAATACTATGGACCAACCTTTCTGCTGTAAATGTGTTTCTGATATTAAAGGGGCATATTCTGCCCTTATCTCCACTTCATCATTGCATTTCTGAAATGTAGCCTAAAAGTAAAATGAAAACCAAAGGCTATGTCTGATAGTATTAACATTCTGCAAGTATCCATGGCCTTTGAATCAGTATTGTTTTCAAGAGAGGAGAATACCAGTATTGCTGTTTTTGTGCTTATATGTGGTTACTTTTTTCATATTGTGGAGAGTTTTTGAATTATGAGTTCTAGAAATTCAAGAAAAATATGTTTATCCAACTTCTTCATATTGCAAAATTTTCCTCTTCAACCATCCACTCTGTACCTTTTACTAATTTCAAATAAATAGTAATAGTATTATATATAAAATTTTTTTACAATAGTAAAAAAATAGTCTTAACTGTGGGCTAGTAATCTAGATACCTTCCCTATTTAATGGGGTGAATAGGGATCTTCTAAATACAACATCTGATATAATGCTAACTAACATGGCTGGGTGATTCATTCACTGTCATGACCATCTCTGTACCAACACTTTCTAGGAATTGGATGGAGACATAAGATACTGAAGGCTACAGAGCAGACATAATAATTTTGGTTCCAAATTCAGGACACTACTATGAGCCTAGTCTAGATCCAATTAGTGACCTGCTATAGAGGTGAAAACTTGAATAGCCCAATGGTAATTCCCTTAGTTATTTGGTCTCCCAGAGCAATTTTGTTTAGCTTGAAGCCTGCTTTTCGAAACTACTGATTTATATTTTAGCTGAGTAAAAGAAGGATTTTAATCATTAAATGTAATAACAGCATTTCTTCTTATAGGGTAAAATAAAATCAATCCATATCCAGTAAAGAAGCCTGTGTAATTGAAATAGAAGCACACTACTCCATCACTTCAGGCATGTAACAAGAATAGCTAATAGTAAAAGATGATATATCTCATCCCCTGAGGGACACTTGAGTAATTTGTAGGCTGACAAAAGATCATCTACAGCACCTATTCAAAGTGGACAAGATGGTGCCTGTCTATTTGTATTTCTTGATTTATGCTTTGGATTTTGTCATAACCTCTGGTGGCTTGCATGTACCTAGACAAATACACGTTCACACATTCTCACTTGTTTACACATTCACATATATACTTTTCTTCTTGTAAAGACCATACCCAATGTCTATATTTGTGATAATAATTCAAACTCTCTAGAGAAGAACATGTCAGAGCCACATGTCACATAACTTTTTGACTTCTCTGATGGTAAATGCATTGAAGCAAATGTGTTCATCCTTAAAAAAAAGCCCTCAGAAATCTGGTAACTTCTTCTGGGTGAATCCAGTTGGTGCTTCCTTGGTAAAAATAATGAAATTGATGTATTCAGGGAAATAAATCACTAACTACCTAAACAGTAACAGCCCCCTATAAATAAGAGTAAACTGTGAGACACAGCTGAAAGTTGGAATAGAATTTGCCCGATTTAGGCACTAATAGCACATGTAATTTTTAGGTAATTATATGAGTATATTCCAGGGACAGATGTCTCTGAGGGTTTTCAGGGGCAGATCCAGTCCAGCCAACCGAATTGTCTGTACCTAGGAAAGCAGGTTGTCCCTCTACAGGTCTTAACTAACATCTTCTCCAGAGAATGTAGAAACTTCCCATAGAAGTTTCTCTCTCATAGTAATCTTTCACTTGGAGATTAATATCTATATACAACAATATCTAAGTGCTGGAAATGTTCAGATCAGATGGATTAGATCACTTTCTATGACAGAATAAAAAAACTCTGGTGGGTCCTTGACCTGCTGTGTACCCTTTGTTATTCTATGTATCCATACAAGAAAAATCATTTTCTTTTGTTCACTGTGAAATATTATACTGTGAATGCTTTTAGAAGATTCCTCTTCTAATTCAGAGATGTGAACCACTTATCATCTGCTTCACTGTTATAGAAAGACTTCTCTAATGGCTTAATCAGTCTGTTCCCACAGTACCTTATCACACCAACTTGGAAGGGAAATATGGTCAGGCAGAATGCAGACAGAGGGAAAGAATGACTGAGAGGGGAAAGAAAAAAACACAAAATAAACAAAATACAAAAATAAAAACTTACCACAGACTGTACAGTACAGTGTGGTTAGTCTGTGGCAAAATAGAAACCATGTCGGTGATGCATTTAGGCTAATTTATGTACAAATACATGCAGACTAACAAATGATCCTAATAATACTTGGTTAACGATGGAGAGGAAAGAAGGAAATTTTATTTATTTATGTTAGGTTGCCTGCAAAAAGATTAAGGCTGAGGCATGGAAAAAACAATCTCTGTGAGAGTTTCATGTCACCTAATTCTAGGAGCTGAGTTCATCTCCAGATTAAAGCACCTAAGTGCATGTTTATAAGCATGCCTTCTGCATATTGGTGAGTCTTGAGATTCGCTACAGATAATGAAGATAATGAGTTCTCCTTAGCTACTGTGTCACATCTGTAATCTCCATCTGAGTATCTCAGTATCTAAACTCCAGTTGCCATGGATGGTAGTTTTACATAGATGACAATCGTACCCAAACTGTGTTTAATGTTGTATTTCAACAAGCATTTAGAAACAACAAGCATGACAGACTGCTTGGAGGTAGCCATCTACCACCATTTTACTATGAAAGAAAGATAGGAGAAATTGGATAATTAAGAAAGTAAAAATTCTGACAAAACTGAAGAGAGAATACTAATACAATTATGTAGCAGTCTTGTGAGTGGAATCACATCAGCACCTGGTACTTTAAAATTTTGATAGCAGAAAGCAATAGCAACGGTGATTTTCAACTCATTTGCATCGTAGATACCCACTTTACATAAAGGTCTTCTGCTTCCCCCTCTGATAACTGTATTTGTCCAAATTATTTATTGCAAATGAAATAGGAGATGAGTTCAACCATTTTCCCCTGTTTATGAATCATTTTCAAGCTCATCTTAATTTGTATGGAAGTATTCATTGCACATAAGTATTTGCCAACTAGTTTATGAGGACAAATTACAGATGACAACTTGTTCATGAACATTTATTTCAACTCTTTATTACTCCTGAGTTGTGATTAGTCATCCATATCACATGGTATTGAACTGACTGTTACTTTTTAATCAAGAAAACAATGATTAATGATGGCAATTAACTGATAATGAGAAACAAGAATAATGTGGACTTCAGAACTCACAAACAATTTTAAAATAAACCAGCAAGTATTCATACAGGTAACCAATACTCTTTTTATCAGAGTATGAGCATTGCTAGAATAATATGCTAATTAATGAAACGTTCATCTCTTCTAGGCATTATTCTGAAAAATATATGCTACCATTTTTCTATCCAAAGTAATTTTGGGATAACACTTAAGCAGTTTTTTTTCCCCTTACTTTCCAGGTAAAGGATATTATTAACATTGTATTTCCCCCTAAGGCCTGTAGTAGGGCCATTCTGAAATTTCATTCAGCACTGTACATGTGAATCCCCAGTCTTGATTATGACTGAAGCTGTATCAAACAACAACTAAAAAAACCCAAAAATTTAAAAGCCCAAACAAACATAACAACCACCAGAAAAGAAAGAAAGAAAGAAACAAACAAACAAACAAAAAACATAAGAAAAAGACAAGAAGCAGCTGTGCAGATTGCAGACAAATACTTATTTTGATTTTTCTTGATTAAAATAGCCACTGGGAATCCCCAATGACCCTTTTTCTGGGCTACAAGAAGCAGAAGGTGTCATTGTTCAGAGGCTGACTGATGCTTCATGGTTATGACAGAAGTAGCTCCAAGCATTACCATTTGAGTACCACTGCACTTGCAAATATGCAGTGGAAATAAACTTGCAGATTGGACAAGAGTACCTTGGATATCCTTTAACAGCTGTTCTTTGCATTATTTCAGAAATACACAATGCACAAAACAGTTAAATCTGTTAGATTTCTGTTAATTATAATTTCTACAATCTCTTACAGTCACAGAATCTTCTTTCATCAGGTAAGGTATGAAGAAAACATACACCCTGCTATATTCACTAGATGACAAGAAGTACATGAGAATGTGAAGCTGTATAACAATCAACACTAAGGAAGACAAGGTTACTTCTCTCCCATTCCCTTATTGCCCTGTATATTGGGACCAAAACCCAATGATCATTGATAGATGACCTAACTGGATTATGGCTCAGCAACCAATGGAGTTAAGCTGATTACACTAACTGAAGTTTGGTTTAGCAAGCTGTTAAGGCAAACTTTTGATTATTGACTGTTGACTTCAAAAAACAATAGGCAGTTCAAGTAACTATAGGAGCAGCAGAGCAAATGAAGCCCATTTTCCTATGAATTTGGTTCATGAAGTTGGTTTCTCTGGAATCATTATAATAAGTAGTGAACAACGACTGAAGTTTCTCCAGCAGCTAGAGCATTAATTCCCAATATATAATTATGAATATGCCTGTGCAGCAGTTTTTCCTCTGCTTTCAAGCTCTCTAGACCCTGATAGTTTTAAGATTATAATATCTGTTAACTCTCAGATGGAGTAGTAACTGATGAATCAGTTTGGAAGGGACTGGAAAGATGCAGAAGAGTACACATACACACAAATTATACACAGAAATTATTACATATAAAGTAAACACAGAAATACAGGCTAGACCCATGATCAGCTTGCATGTATTTACGTGGGTGGATAGCAAAATAGGTCCATAAATATAAAAATTATTTCTTTACTTAGGTTAAAAAAAAAAAAAAGAGATACGTAGACTTTGTTTCTCTAGATATATAAGCATTGTGGTTTGGCTCAGCAATTACTTTCACCCTAGAGAAGCAGAACAGCCTTAAACACAGAAGAACTAAACCCAGCCAAAACAAAACTCTATAAGCACCCTCAATATTACTTCAGTAGGGGCGCTGCTATGCAGGTGTTTCTAAGGCCTGAAGTATACCATATGAAGTACCCAAGCACCTGAGTACTTCACTTGCTAATAAACTTGTAGTGGCATCTACATTACAATACTTATTCATGTAGAGTAAATGAAATGCTGCAAACACAAAGGTTGAAACCCAATTGCAGAGTAATTGTGATCCATCATTAAGCTCAGGAGTCAGACATACTGGCCAGATGAGCAAATGCCCTTAACCACCTCTAAAGAATGCAAAGAACATACATCTGGCTGTACCATGTCATGACTCTTCCCCATCAAACCAGTGTATTGCTGAGACTGGCTGATGGCAGGAGTCTAGGGAAGATTATAGAACTGACACGAGAAATGAACTCATCTTTGTGAATGAATTCACTTAGGCTGCACCAATTCAAATTGCCAGGACTTCCTGCTATGAAGGTGTGAATGCTATGTTCAGTATCTCTTAATAGTTTTTCACAAATTTTGTTTGTCAATTTTTTAACTTGGCCAAACTTTTGCCATCTGTACTATTGTGTGATGGGAGTTCTCAGCTTACATACATATGGTGTGAAGAAACATTTGTCATGATCCTGGGGCAAGATCAGGACTTCTCTGATCCTGGCCTGCTGCCTTGAATTCCCAGTTTATCTTGACCTCATCAATCTCTCTGGTATTCACTGGGATCTTGGATGACCCTTTGTCCCTAAACATGCTCTATTAATCTTGCTTGGGAAGCAAGGGACTGTGCTCTCATCACTGTACCTGAATGCCTTGTGACCATCTTTTATTCCCAGCTTCCCTTCATTCAATTCTTATTCACTTTCCCAGGACTTTGCAGAATTCATATCTTTTCTTATCTCCTTTCCCCTATGTATACATTAGGAATAAAGCCTTTACTTTCCTCTACAAAACCATTTAAAATTAAAAGATGAAAAGTGTTATGCAGAAGTTTGTAGGAACCTCCTATCTTCTCACTGAAACCAGTAGGAAGTGGACATATACCTGTGTCTGTGGAACTGGCTCTTACTATAACTATCCTATAATGATGGGCAGTTAATTTTCCCTAGCATCGGTAGTTTAAATAAGAGGTACTTAATATAAATTAGTCAACTGAGATGTGTGAATAGTTTCAGCCCACCTTTTAATTCCCATGGTGTTCACAAAGAGAACCTAAATTAATTACTTAGATGGTCAGACCTAACTGGTTGTTTTATGCTAGGTGTCAGAAAGTTAATCGTTAATTTACTTGTGTCCAGACTGATGGATCCAGTATTAGTCTTCGCTAATAAGTAGAGTATTTGGTTTTAAATCACTTGAGTAACAAATATTGTCTTTTTGTAGCCTTATTATATTGGTGTAACTTATAATGCTGTTGGTTTCACATGTCTGGAAAGGCACTTCGGGTTCAAAAGGCTTAAAAGATTAGAAATAAAAGGAAGGTGACATAATTCAAGAAATTGTTGTCTGCACCTAGTTCAGAAAACAATTAATTTGGATTCTCCCCTAATTTCCACCAGATTAAAAAAAATATGGCTTTGAATTTATAAAAATGATTTGTTCCTACTTGGTTATGCTTCAGTAATCTCAACAATATTTTAACCTACCACTTGGTACTGAGTATACGGTGTATTTAGCTCTGTGTGATCCTGCATTATCTTCTCAGACTATATTTTATTAAGAGATGAATGCTTTTACTGATATCTTCCTTTGTAGCAGGCTATACCCTTTGGTTCTAATCACAAAAGAATGTAATATCCAAGAGTTTAAAAATATGAGATAACATGATTTTAGGACACAACTCATTTGTATATGTCTGGATTAGATTACAAACTAAGAATCGGTTGAAAGGAGTGATTATATAATTAAAACAAAACAATGACAAAATCAAAAAAAAACTTACCCAAAACTCTACCGTTCAGATTTTTTTTCTCAGATATATCAATGCCTTCTCAATTGTTTCATTTCCTGGTGTTTAAATCTTGAAGTTGTTGCATGTGATAGCACACTACCTTAAACTCCACAAAATGTGCAGAGGTGAGAAACACAGATCACTTTCAGGCTTTACAGGAGCCTGTAGTAGGGATGAAATCAAACAGAAATATTTTACCTCATAGGGAATACAAAGGAGTAAAAGAACAGAAGTTTTCAAAGTCTTGTAAAAGTTTTTGCTCCCATTAAAATCAGTATCCTCATCAGTGTAATATGACATCTGGGGAATCTGAAGAAGCCTCCCCATGGATTCATTCGAAAAGCACGCTTATAATCACTTCACTGTTCAATATAGCAATTATGAAATGTGTAGAATGAGATCTGGGGAAGGCTTGGGAAGGCAGCTTGATATGCACAGCATCACCAAGAACTCACTGCTTCCTCCTGCTTCTGTCGTAGGGCAGTCTTGCCCTATTATTTTAATTTTGATTTTTGTTTTTACTTTTATTTTTATTCTGTCACGGAGAGGAGGAGAAAGCAGCCTGACTGTTCCCGGGGGTTGGCTCACCCCTGGACCGGGCTTTAGCCACCGTTAACCGCCCGTGTCCCGCTCCGTAGGGCCGCCCCGGGCGCTCTCCTTGGTACCCAGCTCACGTCTCCTCCGCTCCTCCAAAGCAGAGCCCGGGGCTCCCTCTGTAGTTCAAGAGAGGAATTGAAATCACCTCCTGAAGCTGCCTCGTCCTCGAAAAGTAGGGAATGGGAAAGGCGGGGAGTTGGATCAGGTCCCTGGAAGCACCCACCACCAGCACCACTCTTCCCCCTGCTCCCCACTGCATCTTGGGGTTTTTATTTATTTATTTGTCTCCTGTTTTCTCCAGGACTCCGATGGGTAGAACCACCCTGAAGAGTACAGTAGGCCTGGCGAGCTCTAGGGTGTGTGAGCCACATCAAACCACTGCCCCAGGGGACACATCTGCTGTGTCTCTGCTGGCCTGCTTGTCAATCTGTGGGTTTAGTGCTGATCTTGCCTAGGAAAATGTCTTTCTTTAAACTCCAGATGTCCTTCATTAGCACAGGCTGCCTTGTTCCAAGATGGGGGGTTACAGCACATCTAAAGAAATAAGATGTCTGTGCACCTACAGCCCTGTGGTGTTCTTGCATGACGCTCAGAGCAAGTGTGGTCCTGCACAAAATCAAAGAAATTACCAGAACAGTTAACTGAAAACATTGCTACCTCAGGCTTGATGCCTTAAGTTTATGAAAAAGTAAGACCAGGAGATAAGTCATGCACTGCTGGCCCCTAATTGCTAAAACAACATTGTCAAAAGCATATCTTGAAATGCCATAGTAGTTGTCAGCCCTGGTGAGCTAAAAGAACCATCCTGTCTCTGTCGAGTAAAAAAGACGTACTGGAAAATCAAATCATTCACAGATGGGAGATTTTCTGTACAGAGCTTATAGGATAAAGAAATATTCATGATTCCTATAAAAAGGATTTGTTCAGAGATAATTTTGCTACTGTTGCTAGGACCAGAGACCAGCAAGTGGAGCAGAGCAACTGTTTCCCTGTGAGTGCACCAGTGCATAAAATAAGAGTCAAAAACAGGCAGAAAAATACAGAGGGGCTGTGCAACTCCTTTTGGCTTCACTTCATAAAACAAAGTTTCTGCCATTTTCTGGCTTTGACTGATCTTTTCAGTCTCCTTGGTCACCGATGGGGTGTGTCTATGTTCAAACAGGAGAGCTTTCACTGTAACCAGGGCAGAAAGCTTCTCTACAGTTTTCATGCCTCTTCTGTGGGTAAAACTGGGTGTTGAACTCAGAAACAGGCCACCTGCACATGCAATTTGGGTGGTTGGTAGCTGAGCAGTCTCTGAGATAGCCTCTTTTAAAAAAATAAATACTCTTGGCATTGTACTGTTTTCTAAGAGGAAGGAAAAGAAAAAATCTTCGTAACACAACTTTCTCTCTTCCTTATTGATATCTCTGTAAATGTTTTTTCATATGCAGTACTGGCAGTACTAACTGATGTCTTTCAATCTTGCAAAACTTATCCGAGATTCTCACTGATCAGTGACACAGAGAGGGAAGAGAAAGGTTGGTCATTTGTACCTTCTTTTCTTGAAACATACAGCTGATGCAGTTGGGTATGCCAGGGGTAGCTGAGAGCTGCCCATAAATCATGAAATCACAGAATGGCTTGTGTTGGAAGAGACCTTAAAGCCCATCAAGCTCCAGCCCCCTGACACGGGCAGGGTTGTCACCCATTATGTCAGGCTGCCCAAGGCCCTATCTAGTCAACCCTTAATAATGCTTCCCTCTCCCCATGTGACACTGAGTGATTTGTCTGAGCTTCAGTTTCTCTACTTGTAAAGTGAGAAAAACAGATTTGTTCCTCCTTTATATATGCAGGCTATGCTGCAGCTGAGTATTATGCACATGTTTCTGTTGCATTTGCATTCTCTATTGAACTTCTACTTATTCCTTGTACTACAGTCTGTTCTTTCTTTCTTTTCTTTTTTTTTTTTTTTTGTAAATCTGAAACACTTGTTTGTGGCATACTGGTAGTTAAATCTATGCAAAAAAATAAGATAATCGTCTTTTATAACAAAGTCAAGCTCTTTTTTCTTTCCATCCTTCATCTCTTCAGAAGGAGGCAAACTTGT
The DNA here is from genome assembly GCA_035772895.1 of Perdix hodgsoniae. Classification (NCBI taxonomy): domain Eukaryota; kingdom Metazoa; phylum Chordata; class Aves; order Galliformes; family Phasianidae; genus Perdix; species Perdix hodgsoniae. The sequence goes on from JAPSGF010000008.1 coordinate 5,679,844, forward strand.
CTATTTTTCCAAATTAACAGTTGGAAATATTTTACTTCTCATTCGTGTGGTGCCTGGAAAAGAAAGACTTAATAGTCTCCTTTTGTTTTTAGTGCCCATTCAGCTTCAGATCAATTGAGTGTGAAGGACAGTGGGAGAAAAGACAGTGAATTTAATGACTATGAGTTCAATATCACTGGAGAAAGGCTAAAGAAACCACCTTCAGAGGTGATGGAAAAACAGGTTGGAAAGTATAAAACTAACATCTCAATTTCAGAATGCAAGACATAAATGAAGGCAATGATCTGAAACAGACCTTATTATTGTCCTTTACAAAGCCTCTAGATGAAGAAAGGTAGGAGCAGATTGAAAAGTAGGGATGCCTGAGCCCCTAGATCTCAGTATCTCTGACTCACTGTGAAATACCTCAGTGATGTTACGCAGGCACAAAATCATGGAGGAGGCCGAGTTCCATGTTAAGCACTGTCAGACCCCTGAGTGACTGGTTTCTGAGTGCTTTGTTCTTGGAGGCTCAGTTAGACATAGCAGAGAGAGATCTGAAAGTGAGCAACTGCTGAGCAATGCTTTGTTGAGATTTCTTGAAGCTGTGCAGCAGAAAATACAGACATTGAAATCATAGAATCACAGAATCCTAGAATCATTAAAATTGGAAAAGACCACTAAGACCATCTAATCCGACTGTCAACCCATTACTAGAAGGCAGACTAAATCATGTCCCATCAAGTGTTCCTGAAATGTTTGTCCTATGTCTGTCCATGTATGTTGCAAGGAGCCTACCATATGGGTGCACTGCAAAAAATATATGTTCCATGAGCAATTGAACTGCTGAATGTTGAATCATAAGTTTTACATTGATATATATATTTATTACAGCTCACTCCTTCGGGGTGTTTATAGAATCCTAACACTATTTTAGGACATGATTTTACTTCCTGCAAAGTCAGCGCAAAGAAATGTTGATACGCTTATTTGTAGGTATAATAAATAGTTTTTTGGTAGAACAAGCACACCAAAGGTCTTCCTACAGTAAGAGTGATACTGCTGATCCAAGCATAAAGTTGCTAAAAATAAACCATTGATATGAGAATATTTTATCTGTAATTTAGTAAAACATATTGGATTGTAACTTTCTAGAGAAATACTTATTTAATTTTAAAGTCTTTAGAATATTGTTTCCCTTCCAGGTACTACGGACTCTACAGAAGAAAAAAAATACATAGATGCAGAGAGCTCTTGTGGTTCTTATGACCAAAAGCTGAAAACAAGCAAAACACATTCCCTGTATTGCAAAAAATGGCTATATGACTGCATATTCTATAATGCCAATTAATCAGCACATACATTGGTTTGGAAAGTCTGGTTTTAATCCCCAGCAACCAAAGCTGAATTACTGTTTTTAATCACATGAATACTCCCAAAATGAAAAGGCTGCTGAACGTATATGAAAGATTTCTAAATTACATGCACACAAACCCAGGGTCAGGGCAAGACACAGGATTAAATAACCCTTCTCTTTATTCAAATGCCTCCAAAATAGAATTGCTATGAAAGAACAGTGAAAAGATATTGCTGATTATCATAAGAATGCACTTGGTACTTTTGTCTGCATTCTTGAGAAAATATTTCTAACTGGGATGTGTAAACAAAACCACAACAATGGCAAGTATTACTTTAAATTATATCAAAACCTATCACTGTTTAAACAAATCACTTTTAAAATCATCCTCTGTACTCTGTCAAAGAATGTAAGTGAAAACCATACTAAGACATACAATTAATGCTACTAACAATTAAAAAGTAAGCAAAGCCAAGTTGCATCTTTATTCTGACAGGATTACTTATGCAAATAAAAAGATTTAAGTGTAAAACTACAGTTAAACATGTTCTTTGTTTATTCTACATCTTGCAAATTACTTCTTGTCTAATATATAGCGGTAGGATAGTGGTTAATGGAGTGAAGTCCAGCTGGAGACCTGTTTCAAGTCGTGTCCCCCAGGGGTTGATACTATGGCCTATCTTGTTTAATATCTTTATTGATGAATTAGATGATGGGATTGAGTGTACCCTCAGTAAGTTTGCAGATGACACCAAGGTGGGAGGTGGTGTCGATCTGCCTGAGGGTAGGGAGGCCCTTCAGGGGGATTTAGATAAGCTGGATCGCTGGGCTGGTGTGGATGGGATGAGGTTCAACAAGGCGAAGTGCTGGGTCCTGCACCTTGGCCACAACAACCCCATGCAGCGCTATAGGCTTGGGGATGAGTAGCTGGATGACTGTGAAGAGGAAAGGGACCTGGGGGTGTTGGTTGATGCTCGGCTGAACATGAGTCGACATGAGCCAGGTGGCCAAGAGGGCCAACAGCACCCTGGCCTGCATTAGAAATACTGTGGCCAGCAGGAGCAGAGAGGTAATCATCCCCCTGTACTCAGCACTGGTGAGGCCGCATCTTGAGTACTGTGTTAAGTTTTGTGCCCTTCACTACAGGAAAGACATTGAGGCCCTGGAGCATGTCCAGAGAAAGGCAACAAGACTGGTGAGGGGTCTGGAGCACAAGTCCTATGAGGAGCAGCTGAGGGAGCTGGGATTGTTTAGTGTGGAGAAGAGGAGACTCAGGTGTCAACGGTTTATGGGCTGGTCTGGCCCAGTTCTGTGACCAGCAGGGCGGAGGGATCTGCGGATCCACGCCTCTGGGAAAGGGGAAGCAGGGGACCCCAAAATACTTGAAAACAACAGCACTGATCTGAGGTGGAACAAATGATTTTACTAAATATAGTAGAGAGAGAGAGGGAGAGAGAGTCTGTTTGAATTGTATAGACCTCACCACAATGCTGGGGTGGGAAGTGCAGTCCAGTTGAGTGACTGAAGTACAGACGGCGAAGTGCAGATAGCGAAGCGCAGACAGCGAAGAGCAGGCGAAGAAAGAGGATCAGGTGACCTTGCTTGGAGTTATATCCCCTTGCTGACCGCAAAGTCTCCTGGGGAAATGTAGTTCCTCTCCAACGGACGAACACCCGGCAGACACCAAACCCCACCCCCAGTGCATCACATGATGTTATGGTGTGGAATACTGACGACCAAAAATCACAAAACCATGACATCAGGGGAGACCTCATTGCACTCTACAACTTCCTGAAGGGAGGTTGTGATGAGGAGGGGTTTGGCCTCTTCTCCCAGGCAACAAACAGGACCTGAGGAAATGGCTGCAAGTTGTACCAGAGAAGGTTTAGATTAGACATAAGAAAAAACTGTTTTTTTCAGAGAGTGGTCAGGCACTGGAATGGCTGCCCAGGGAGGTGGTGGAGTTGCCTTCCCTGGCAGTGTTCAAGAGGCATTTGGATGAGGAGCTATGAGATATGGTTTAGTGGCTTGTGGTAGCAATGGTAATGCTATGCTAACCAATGGATGGTTAGACTGGGTGATCTTGTAAGTCCTTTCTGACCTCGTGATTCTATAATTCCATGATTCTATATTTGATGGTCTATTTCTTTGCTTTTTAAAATTAACATAAAACTGGCCTCAGTTCTGCATTTGAAACAATGAAGGCAGACTTTTAAGCCCACGTGGCTAGGTAAGTTCTGTGATTTTGTATCAGTAAAAGCTCCATTAGGACTCTTAGAAAATCATAAAAATAGCTGTACAAGAGGGATGATAAATCACAGAATTACAGAATGTCCTGGGTTGGAAGGGATGTCGGGAATCGTGAAGCTCCAACCCCCCTGCCACAGGCAGGGCCATCAACCTCCCCATTTAATATTACACCACGCTACCCAGGGCTCCCATCCAACATGGCCCTGACCACCTCCAGGGACAGGACATCCACAACCTCTCTGGGCAGCCTGTTCCAGCACCTCACCACTCTCTCTGTAAAGAACTTTCCCCTGACATCCAACCTAAATCTTCTCTCCCTCTACTTAAAACCATTTCCCCTTGTGAAGAGTTGACTTCCCTCCTGTCTGTAGGCTCCCTTTAGGTACTGAAAGGCTGCAATGAGGTTACCCTGAAGCCTTCTTTTCTCCAGGCTGAACAAACCCAGCTCCCTCAGCCTGTCTTCATACAGGAGGTGCTCCGGCTCCTGGATAATCTTTGCAGCTCTCCTCTGGACCCTTTCTGTCTTTCCTTTGCTGGGAACTCCAAACCTGGACACAGTACTGCAGACGGGGCTTTGCAAGAGCAAAGTAGAGAGGGACAATCACCTCCCTGTCCCTGCTGGCCACCCCTCTTCTGATGGAAATGAACATAGTTTATTTAGAGAACTATTACAAACACATATTTATATGCATGCATTCCTATACACATGCAGATACAATCTTTTCTTCTTTTTTTTTTTTTAATGGGTTATACTGATTCTGGCTGGAATGGAGTTAACATTCTTCATAACAGTCTATACAGTGCTGTAGTTTGGATTTATGACCAAATCAGAGTATTGATACTACACTGGTGCTTTGCTGAATAAAACTTGCACAGTGTTAAAGCTTTCTCTTTTTCCCACTCTGTGCCCAAAATGAGCTGAGACAGCTGACCTGAACTGGTCAAAGTGATGTTCTGTATTCTATAACCTTGGGCTCAGCAGAAAGAACTGGAGGTATAGATGGTCTTTCATGTTGACCACTGCTCAGAGGCTGACTGGACATTGGTCTACTTGTGAGATGGTGGTGAAAGACCTGCCTTTGTGTTGCTTATTTTCTTCTTTCTCTTTCCTTCACTTACTAAGATGTCTCAATCTTGCTCTACACCTACAAGGTTTTGCATATCCTTTTCTCTCCTCTATTCCACTGGAGATGGGGGAGTGAATGAGCAGCTGCATGCATGCTTGGCTGTTGGCTGGGGTCAATCCTCTACACTGACAAATAGGAATTTTGTTAATGATAACACAGATTTAATTTTCAGAGAACATAATTAATACTTCGGTAATTCAGTATAAACATCTTCTTATTGAGTTATACACTCTTGGAATAATAATGCCCACAAATAAAGGAGGAATATGAAGCTTCATCAGCGTTGGAGCTCCCCATAATGGTGATATTAAGCCTGAAAAGATGTTCCCTGAATATGGGTGAAGAGTGGGCTACAGAAGGCAGGTGTAATTGAATGAATATTTCAAAAGGGGAAGTACTACTTCCAAAATGTTTGCTCCCAGAAAATGCTGAAAGAATGACTTATCACCTGTATTAATTTCAGATAATATTAATTCAATTTCCAATCAAAAGCAAAATTTGAGAGCTGTATAATAAAGGCTTTAGTTAAAGATTTTTAATTAAAGTTGAATAGCAGGTAACAAACTACTGTTATTAGGGCTGCTGACCCAGGTGAAGATAATTTAAGGACAGGCATGGGGAGGATAATTTATACAGGTTAACTAAAGAAGGAATAGAGCAAATATGTTCTCTTTAAAAATACATGTATTCTCCTGGATCATTCTGTAATAAATTGCTTTTCACAGCAGAAAGATGTAATTCAAGGAGCATAGAACAACAAAAAAAAGAGAAAAATATACAAAGTGCAATACAAATGAACAGTGATCTGGGACCAGTAAGTTATTTTAGTGGATGAGTTAGAATGCTCTTTATCCACTACTTGGATAGGTAAGCAATACATAAAGGAGCTACATTTTACCTGCAAATTCCTCTAAATGATATTCTTTTTCAGCTTTTAGTTACATTATGTGTACTTACTTGAAACAGGCACTTTAGATTTGCTCTTTTGAAAACTGAGATGATTTTTAAATTAAGACCATGGGAGCAAATGCTGGCTCTTAATTTCAGATGTGCTTAGTGGGAAGATGTACTACTTCAGAAGTTCTGAGATTCCACATCCAATCAAAACCTCCCCAAAAGCCAAGGCATTTTGAAGTCTGCTTTTTGGATAAAATACATTTGTGCATGAATTTTAGTATAGAGTCAGAAGGTTGGTCCATGTCATTCACTGAGCATCACTTTCCAAAGCCACTGTGAAAATCAGATTGCTGTTAAATTGACTGTTATTTTTTTCTTCCACGCTTTCAGTCTGCTTCCAACTGTGTATGTAGGTACAGCTGAGACCAGAGCAAGGATAATGGAACTTGGTTGTTACCTGTGTTCTACCACAATATCAATCATACATACTATTTGATTGTTGCAGGTGACAGCATATTCCATTAAGGGAAGTCAGTTCACCTGAGCAAGCCAGTCTGTGAGGTATGACAGGTGAGTGGCTGCATCATTTGCAGTTGCAACATTCCAGCTGAGACTTTCATTCACTGAGGGAAGGGTGGGTGAGTGACTAGGATTAAGAACCACTAGCATCATCCCTGGGGAAGCGGTTGTCACCTTGGAAGAAAACCCTTGGCTTGTTTGGAGCATATACATAACATTTGCTTTAGGCTGCTGGAGTAAATTATTTTAGCTACTTTTCAGAGACCAAAGGTAATAAGTGAGGCTGGCAATTTCTACGTACAGCCAATGACAAGCAGTAGGATGCTCTAAGGGGCAATTCCGAGCATGCAGCTAAATTGGCTGTAAATGGATGATCTGGTTACCTCCTTCCATGCTCATTTTCTTTATTCATTAAAGGGGAATAATAGTATTTCTTTACTTCTCTCTTTTTTTTTTTTTTTTTTTTTTCCTTCCCCTTTCTCTTCCTCCACTCTTCCCTTGCAACGGATTGTTTTTCAGGTATGACTTCCTCTGTCTGCACAAAGGCAATTTTAAATCCTGCATTTCTCATATGTTCACTGTGTTCTACAAGCCAACATATCCTGTAAACAATATGTGCTAGAAAGGAATAACACTAGTGTTCATAACTTTGCATATCTTAGCATTGCTAACGCAGAATAGAAAATTTCCTGTTGCCTATTGTTGTATCAATATGTCAGCTATCCTATTTGACCTTAATGATTGAACTAATCTCTATAGAGGAAGAGTTTATTTCTGAGATTTACTGTCTATGCGTATAACCTATAAAGACCCAAAAGAAAAACTCCTGTATCAAACCCACACTATAAAGCCCATATCAGTGAGCTCATCATAGGGGTGGAGGAATTCATTCTTAACAAGCTACACCAGTATAAAACGGGCTCAGAGTAGGCATGCTAGATACTATGGCAACGATCTAATGAAAGCTGGGAATCACCTGCTGCCTAGCCTGTTGGCTGGCTTGAATGCAAGGCACTAATTGCTAAACGACTCTGCTTTCACCAAATGCTTAAGGGCTCATTAACGTCAATGGGATAACAGAGCCATTAGCAGACTTGTCTATGGATTGACCATTCAAGGTTGATGCAAACCGATATTCACCCACCAGGTTAAATTATTTCCCTACTTTAACATTAGCTTTGTGCTTTAGAGAACCCAGAGTGTTCGGGAAAACATTTTTCTAACATCTCTCCTATCACAGCTCAAAGAGGTTTCATGAGGCTCGCAAAGAACTTTACTGTGGCTTAGTATGTCAAAAATGAAGTCAAAGTGCATTTTTCTGGAGTGACAACAAAAACAGGGATGCAAATTGTGGCTCGGTGGTTTTTCTTCTTTTTATATATTATTTTTCATTTTTTCTCTGTCTGTTTGAAATATTGGCTGAAATTCCAATGAGAACCTAGAAATGCATGAGATTGTTCTCCTATCATTTCTCAGATGTAGAGTTTGCCAGACTGAGTTAGGAGAAGACAAACTGAGGGTTAACCATTGTGCAGGAATGTGAGTAAGGAAAGGACAAGAGAAGGGTTAATTATTGTATAGGAATGCAGGTAAGCAGGATGTGAGGCCAAATAAGAAAATAACATCTCAAAACTATTGCAGACTTGAAGAAATGTTACACAAGGAACGGATCAGGATCGGATTACTTCTGTTGAAGACAATGAGCCTTCATCACATGGTGGATGGGGACATCCCACTCCTTCTGGTGGTCATCTTCATGGTCATCTTCATGACCACCAGAGGGAGTCCCCCCCCTGCCCACTGTGCACGAGCAAGAGGGAGGGACCATATGCTGATGAGTTCTAGGAAATGTAATGAATATGCATTCAAATTCCAAGAAAATCGTTGGTTATGTATTAGTTCGGCCTAAATGTGTACCAAGCTTTTGCCCTACGGTGTGCAAGTTATGTGGATCTATCCTCTTTGCACCTGTGTCTGAGCAGCACTGAATAAACCATACCTGCTTTGTAATCTTACTTGGGTTACAGAGTTTGAATCTGCACATCAAGGCAAGTTTACATTAAAGTCTATCATGAGGTATCCTTGTTCATTGACACTTAGGACAGAAGCTGAAATGGAGGAAGGATTGAAAAGAATCTTAGACCAATTTAAAATCATGATGATAATTCTACTTAATCATGGTCTCTGTCTGTCCTGATTATTTTTCTCCCAAAGGATACCAAGATCAGATATCAGAAAGGATACCTTTCTCAGAGGTCAAAATAAATCTGGGCTGTGTGAACAGCAAGAGAGAATATTTTTAAACTGAGACAGGGAGGCTTAGGTTAGATATTAGGAGGAAGTTTTTCACTCAGAGGGTGGTGATGCACTGGAACAGGTTGCCCAAGGAGGCTGTGGATGCCCCATCCCTGGAGGCACTCAAGGCCAGGCTGGATGTGGCTCTGGCAGCCTGGTCTGGTGGTTAGCGAACCTGCACATAGCAGGGGGGTTGAAATTAGATGATCTTTGAGGTCCTTTTCAACCCAGGCCATTCTATGATTCTATGAACTGAGAAAAAATGTATTGGTGTATTGGTGCATCTGCAGGTAAGGGCCTGAGGCTAAAGCCTCCTTTTGGTTGTTGATTTTGATGCAAGTCTGAGAAACGAGCAATAGTCAATTCGTTATAGAAAGAAGGATTGTTTAACTAGAAAAATAAATTGGCAGATTCCTACTACTTGCTGCAAATGACCATTAAAACAAATAGTAAAATAAAACTTGTATGGACTCTATTTTTTTTCCTTTAATATTTAGAAAAAGCTCTTTTTAACTGATGTCATTTTTGCTGCTGTTTTTACTCTCACTTTGCACAGAATGGTATGGAGAAGCGCTAAGCTGGGCAATCAGTGCAGCTGCATGTTCAGAGTTTCTTTTGGGGAAAATGGAATCTCTTCCTCAGTCACTGAATTCTCAGATAAGTTTTGGCTGCTTAAAATAAATAAATAAATAAATAAAAGTTCTGGAAGGAAGCAGCTGTTTTTAATAGAGAGAAAGATCTCATCTGCTTAATTTTGGATGTCTTAATCATCCATGCATGCTTGGCTTGGAAGCTTTCAAAAGTACCTGCCATTCTCTGGTGAATGTATGTGCAACTTAGGCACAAGCTTAGTAGCAGTCCCTTCACTGAGCACCTGCAACTAGGGAGTGAATAAGATGTTTAAAGTGGGCAGATTGGCTCTCAGCAGCTATTGTCTGCTGCAGTCATCTTTTGGACACCTGGATAGAGCTGCCAGCAATCCCAGAAGCCCAAGGTTAGGTTATGATTTATAACTGAATGCGTCCTAATGTAGCACGTTCCATAGCATTTTTTTCCTACTATCTGTTAATCACATCAGTAAATCCAGTGCAAGTAGGATACGCAGAATCCTTCCAAGGGTGTTATAGAAGATGATATCTGTTGCAGACCGTTAACCCAACAGACTTAAGGTGAGTGCCTTGAAGTTAAAGGGAAGCTGTTTAGAGGGAAAAAAAAGCCAACAGAAAAATCCAGTGTAGGTGTGTGGTATGTTATAATTGGAAGCCACTGGCTCTCTATATACTGGTAAGGTAGGTGGTGGCATAATATTTTCCTAGTCTTGGCACTTGACCACCATCGTCAGAGTAATCTCATGAACAGCTTTTGTCCCTATTCAGAAGCATCCTCTCACATAATTCCTAGGGGAATTAACGTGTACTGGGTGTCATTTACAAGAGGCATTTTGTGTGCTATGTTGGGAGAGCCAGAGAGCACAACTGTGGATACAGGCTTTTTCACACTAGCTGACCTCTATTCCTGAGACCAATCTTGATTTACTGGAGCAGACACAGGCTCTCAGTGACTGCAAGTTCTGTTGTTGACCTTTGTCACTGAAATGGTTCTCCACTGTAGTCCAAAGAACTGTACTGATACCAAAGTGACTCAGTAATTTTGCAATAAATTTCAGAGTCCTTCAGCTCTAATGCTTGGTTAATTTGTATTTTGTGTTCATGCATTGGTACAGCGGTAGAGCATTTGCTGAAAAAAGTCTCCCTGGAGCTGTCCACTGGTTAAAATGGACATTTAAGATAAAAAAAATAAAAAATAAAAAAATAACAAGTTAGCTAAATCCATGAGAAATTTTGAAACAGAAAACAAATAGTACTTCAGTCAGCAGATGTCACTTACGAGAAGAAAAGTCACTTTGGAAAGACTGTAAGTAGTCATTTCTCCTATTACATTTTTTGGGTGACATCTGACCAAGTCTGTTGTTTGAAAAAGGTAGTTACATATTTCTTACATTAAGATATTTGTTTAAATGTACCTGATAGGAAAGTTGAAAAGAGGAATTTTGTTTTCAATCTTAAGCAAAACCAAACATACATGGGTAAGATTACTTGTAAATGTTACCATCTTCACTGAATAAGACAAGAGCAGCCCTATGTATTAAGAAATGTCTCTGGAATAGTCCCCAAAGTGTAAACAATGGCTGTGCTCTACCCTTTTAAGGAGATGGCTTGTCAACACATTGATTTTTCTCAGCTCCTTGAATGATGGCGTGAGAGGTTTTGCTGTATTGTAATTAACCAGGAAAAAATCAAATCACTTTTAAAGTTAGCCCATGCACATGCTTGCTATTTGTGATATGCATGAAAATTAATTACAGTTTGAATTTACTCAACACAAAGAGAAGCTAGTGAATCACAATTTGCAGTTCATTGAATAAATGTCAGTTATTGATTTCTGTGGTTGAGCACTAGTGAGGTAATGCCATGTTTGCTACTCATTAGAGGTGGCACAGCACAATATATCATAAAATGTAATTAGGGGAACATCAATCATTTAAAATATGCAGCTAAGATTAAATATATTGCTATGCACAGAGAAATGAAAGGGCTCATTAACAACATACTGTAATATGACGAGAAGAGAGCGCTTGATTTTCAAAAAGGGAATCTTCCACTGTGTTGAAGATCATGACAAGCCTCTTCTTCATATTTTAATTAAGGTTTTAATCTGATTTTCTTGTGCTGCTAGAACAGATGAACTTTCATGCTTAACATTTTGTCAAAAATATTTATGATAATGTTCGTTAAATGTTGATTAGTAGAGCTTCTCATTAAGGCTCTTTTAAGGCTGGGCAAATGTCTTTTTGAATAGGGTATTCAGTTCATCTTTGCCAAGATCTGAAATGCAATTGCTTGATCACAACTTACTTGTCAAGTGGTTTTTGGTATCTTGCGTATGTGAAGAGGCATCGAGATGGGACAATGAGAAGCAGGGAGGGAGAGAAAAATCAAAGCTTTACCTTGCTGTGAAGGAACTTCTTTAAGGTGCTGGTGGTAAGGTGAAAAAAATAAAAGAAAAGCTAACATTCTAACACTCTCCTTCTTCTTTCTTTAGCAATGCTAGTAAAATTTCAGTCAAGGTGGTTCTTGCAGCTCTGTAAAGCGTGATTCTACTCTGTGAGCTGTTAGGAATGCTTGAAAAGTTGAAGGCCTGTAGAGAAGGCTAATTTTAGCTCCCCATGCAGTGAAGGATTCAGTTCTTGTGAATGGTGTGAAAATGATCTTTTTACCCCTTCCTGCAGAGTCCCTCATCATTTCTGTCCAAGGCTGTTCTTTCATCTGAGCTGCCAGGCTGAAGCAACAGCTGAGAAGAGAAGTCTCCCAGGAGGAGGAACACTACCAAATAGCCTGGTTAATTCTGCCACTTCAAAAGCTTTAAATATTTCCTTACCTGAGGGAGCACTGGATTTTATAAGTAATCTAGTTTAGGAAGTGTGGCTCTTCGAGAAAGGGCCTCATTATGCCATGCGCTGAGCAGGAGGCAGAGCTTCTGTCTAGCAGAGACTTTCTGTGTTTTTAATGATTACCAGGTATGGAGACCCTAATTGTGAAGCAAAGTATACTAGCCTTTCTATTCACACAGGAAGGTTTTACCTTTCAAATATCCTTACTTGTCATCCACCTTTCTAATTTTAAGGAAAAAAAAAGAAGAAATCTGTCTGGAACAAATCAGCTAAAACATCAATTCTAGTTATGTGTGGATTTCTTCTCTTCTTCTGTTTCTCTCTCTTTTTTTTTTTTTCTTCTTCCTCTCTCAGGGCTGACACCTTAAGTTATTGAACATCAAAGAGTTTCTTAAAAGGTTTTTGTGATTGCTTTAATGTCCCTACCCCCAGAGTCCTTTACTTAATTAGAATATAAAGCCAGTACTGGGACTCCAGCATTCTAGAAGTTCTTGTTCTTTCAGGGGAATCCAGGCCCTCTTTCAGAGTTCTTATGTAAAAGATGTAAAAGAAGCTGGAACTTTAGACCTAAACCAAATTATCTCTAGATCATGTTTTGCTTGCATGAAATTCAGTCTGAGAAGCTGTATTTGTGCAAATACATTTTCCATGAATTCACCACACCTTTTCTCTGTCATTTTAAATGAGCAGTTTTCCCATCTCTTCTGCAATAGGTTTTCCAGGAATGTGCTGATTTCCAGCGATATACCTATGTTTCTGAAAAGGGTATCGACCTGGTGTGGGAGCAGGACAGTAAACAGTAGAAGGCTATAGACTGTAGGATCATAGGAATTTTCAGTTCATTCCTGGCCCAGCAGCAGAGAAATTTTTCAGTGAGAAATGATGCTTTCTTTTCTAGGACACCAGGACCTCTTGACTATATTGATCACACATTTGACTATAATCATTGGCTATAGATCTATTAACTCAATATCTAATAGAAGCTTACAGTTCTGTCTTGTGCATAGACACCTACACAGAGGATCCATATGTTGATTCACATGAATACGCATGGGTGCATTAAGTTGGTTTAGATAGCTTAGGTACTCTGCCTAATTTCCACCTGTCTCTCCAGGTAGTAGATATCTTGCAACTTTCACGCATCATGGCTGCCTGTTCCTTGCAGATATCTATGACACCCTGAGGCCTCCAAATTGGCAGAAGATGCCTATCTATGGAGAATCAATTTCCTTGAGTCAGGATGCCCTGAACCATAACCAGCTCTTTACTCTATTAACATATCCTTCTGAGCTTTAGGCTTCCATTATAGTCACAGGAGAAATTCATCTCAGTCATTTTAGTTTTAGGTGTTTACTTGAAGTAAACTTTGGAAAAGATAAGTCATATCCTAGCAGTGCCTGTTTTCCTCTAGAGCCCAAAAGCCTGGCTTGTGTATACGCTCCTGCGTGGAGCCAGGAGTTGGATACAAAGATCCTTACAGTCCCTTCTAACTTGGACCATTCTATGATTCTGTGATAAAGCTTATGTAACACTCACCTACTCACCTGTATTCAGCGAGGGAGTCCCATGCCAAGTGCTTCAAGTATTGGTTGTATGTGACAAGGTTTTGGTAATGGGGTTGAGGGAGATTTAGGGGTGGCCTCTTTGAGTTCCAACTGGCTCTAAAAGTGGAAACTCCTTCCTCATTTCCACTCCTCTTTAGAACTTACCTTGTACATGTTCATATCCTTTTATACAAAGGAAAAGTAGAAGAACAGAAGTAAATTCCAAATTCCAGAAAGTTTGTTTCTACTTGGCCAATCTTATCTTGTGATAAGACATACACTAGTGATATTTTGTCCTACATAAAATCAGTGCTCAGCTTTAACTGGTGACTCTTGTTATAAGATTATACATAAATGATTTTCCCCAATTATAATTTGTTTGTTCATTTATTTGGCTGTATCTCTGTGTTGTTTTTTTTTTTTTGTTTTGTTTTTTGTTTTTTTCTTTTTTGGTCAAATTTTCTGGAATATGTGATACTAAGGCACTAGAGAAAATTTTAAACAATAATTTTCAAGTTGAATAGAGTAGTAAGTTTCAATATTATGAAGTGCTTTAGAAATAAAATAGATGATGTAGACTGCGTTGGTAATGTATCTACAATAGTATTTTATGTGCATGTGTAATCGGTGGTGTTTTGGTCAATAATGGGGCAGAAAGAACTAAATAAATTGATTGCCTACATAAAGTCAGACCCAAGACAGTAATTGTATAATTAATGTGTATTGCACAGCTTTAGCCAAAAGCTTACAAACCTCATCTACTTAGCAATATACATTTAAATAATGTTTCAGAATTCCAGGGAGAGACTACACTGTATGAATAAAATAGCATTAATCCACATCTAGTTGAGCAGAAAGCACAGCCAGAATATATGAATTTATATAAAGCAATCCACGGATGTGCCCCAGTGCTTTCTTACAAAGTTAGCCATGTAGAGAGCCTTTGTTAGTTTCTTCTTTATCTTATTTTCAAATAAAAGGAACAATTAAAGCATTTAGCTAAACAAAGAAGAAAAGGCAAGGTAAAAAGAAAAAAAAAGATTGTGAGTCAGCCAGTCTTTCTGTATCATTCAACAGGCAGCACACGGAAATTGGGAGCTGGCCATCTTTCTATGTAGGTAAAGGCAACTGTCTGAGCTCCACTGAACAATGACTTTTCCTAATGTATCACAATTACAGTGACAACTGTGCTAAATAACTTTCTATTGGAAAAGTGTGGAAGCTTCAAATGTTTTATTAGCTTGCACAATTGTTCATTTGGTGAGGTAGTCTGCTGGTTGAATGTTGAGCCGCAGTGCAGTGGAATGTATGCAGTTGGTCATGGACTTGAAAGAGAGTTTTAAATACATAGCATGACTTTCTGAAGGTTTAGTATTTCTTAATGCCTGCTTCCTGTATTGACAAGTAGAAAAAAATTAAAACATTAATTCCAGTGATATATATAAATTCAAAAAGTGAGAAGTGTCAAAGAGAGGATTTTTCAAAGTGCAGTGTTAACTTTGATCTAAGACCAAGAGCCAAGAATGTGCCGATGTCATAAAAGTAGAGTTCACAGGATAATTCTACTTGGGAGTGACCTCAGGACATCTCTAGTTCAATGATCCTAGGTTGGTGACTGGGGACTGCACTGTCTTTAAAAGCCACTCCAACTTATATTCAAAACACTTGAAAATTACCTTTTTGTGCTCTACTCTCTTCAACTGTCGCACCTGTACTGCTGTTGTCTATTCATACTGCAAATTTTGACCTCTTAAGCATTTCAGGCTTTCCAAAGGCTGAGAGAAAATATTTATGTGCAAAAAGGCACATTCCTATGGTAAATGTGACTTCAGAAATGGATGGACACATTTTGAGGGTAAAGGGGACTGGATTCCACCTTCTACATCAGGATGAGATACCAGATTTCAGGGTTGTTTGTTGCCTCTAATGGAATCTTAGACAATAACTCATATTTAAATGTCAGCATTTCAGTGTGATAATCCAGAATGAAATCCAACACTTTATAATTAATCCAGCTTTCTAAATGTAGGTAAATGGTGCCATCTGAAATGTTAGTGCACCTTCTATGTGCCATGTAGCTGCCTGCATTGATGACACTAGGTCTCCTATGAGTCCTGTGTCGTATCTGCCAGCTCCATGTAGATATTGTGGATATGCTAAGACCTGTCAGATGATATCAGTTCCTATGTTCAGGTGGCTAAATCAAGACCTTAGTGTCTTCAAACAAACTAGCTGGATAGCAATTTCTGTGTGTGTGGTGAGAGTGAAGAGACAGAAGAAAAGAACTATTGACATGGAGGTTGTCAACATTTGGATATTTAGTGTCTAATTATTAATTTTTTTTTCTTGTTCCCAATGTTGAAGTTTCAGAACAGCTAGATTTGAGACACAAATCAATAAGTCTTGCAATTGTATTCTACAGTCTCTCTCCTATTCTAGTCAAAGTGAATTTGGCAATGTATGTATACATGCTTGATATGTGTTAAAAAGACTACAGTGAATGGAAATAGTAATCTCTGTACTTTCTTCATTTTTAGGGCACCAGTGCAAGAGAGCATTGCTCAGTGCATTCTGAGCTGAAACTGAAGATGCAAGCTTTACATGATCATGTGTCAGATTTGCTGAGTACCGTGCTGAGGTACAGACTATTATTTCTGTTACATGATGGAACATAGAGGGCCAAAGTGAAAACTTTTGTCT
This sequence comes from Perdix hodgsoniae, assembly GCA_035772895.1. Classification (NCBI taxonomy): domain Eukaryota; kingdom Metazoa; phylum Chordata; class Aves; order Galliformes; family Phasianidae; genus Perdix; species Perdix hodgsoniae. The sequence continues at coordinate 5,695,963 of JAPSGF010000008.1, forward strand.
CACTGATACATTGCAATCTGAACTCAGTGACAAGCAAGCAATGTTTGCATATCTTTCTTCTCAGCATGTGAATTTCCTTTTTTTTTTTCTTTCTTTCTTTCTTTCTTTCTTTCTTCATTTAAAAATTTACTTTTAGCTTTATTTTTCCTTCCTGTTTCTCAACAATTGCTAATAACATGTCGTTTGTTTTCTTTAAACTGAATGACAGTTTGCCATTAGGAGATGTTGATATCACCACCTTCAAAAATTAAGGAGAATAATTCACAAATTGGGCTTCAAAACGCACAAGAATTCATTAGAGGAAAGTTTTCTTGTCATTGAGAAAGCCTAGGGTGACAGGCTTAAATAAATGGGTCTGTGCTGCAGATGTTTAAAGACAGACGTTACTGATACCACCTCTGCAACTTCCAGTGTTTTTAGGTCAGGTCATTTCTCTTTTCTAAGTCATTGGATGTAGGGTGAAGGCTCTAGAAATGATCAGATGAGTTCATTGTTTTTATGAGAGAGGTGAGAGGAAGAATCAATAAAGCTTCTGTGATGTTTGTTTTAATGAAAAAATGTGAGAAGTTTGAAGTGGTTGAGCTAGATTCTGAACTGATAGGGGAATTATTGGCCAGCTCCTTTAAAACCAGAGGCAGGTAGCAAATACACATGGGAGTCTGGAAGCTGGATTTGCTGAGAACAGCAGTCTTGATGTCTTATCTGGAAGTGCTAAATAACTAAGAACTGATATGATCTACCTGAAGGAAATAAGAAATGCTCTTGTCTTTAAGCATGATTAATGAAGATAAGCAATCATGTTATAGTGGTGATTGCAGTAGCAATAGATGTAAGCAATAGGCTTATATCTGAAGAAATTGCAGATGATTTACTTGGCTGAACCTGGGAGAAATCACAGGCATGTATTCTCATTATTTACTCAGCTTAGCATTCAAATGAGTAAAAACCTCAATGTTTTTCAGCCCTTCAGGAATGTGGACCTTTAGCAATTTACCAGTAGAATTGCAGCTTCCCGTCCCAAAAAGATAAGAAATGTGGGGTACAGATTTGGTTAATCTAGGGTGGAACAATTTCTTCTTTCTTTTGCATTTTCTAAGAAGTGGTCCCTGGACATCAGGGCTCTGAAGCTACCAACATAATAGCTTGAGTGGATTGCTTACTCAAAGATGCTGTCATGAATGTGCAGCTTTAAGATGTATTCACACCAGAGTTTTAAGTTTCATACTGTTTCAGTTTATTTAAATTAAGGTCCACATGTGACTCATGGTCTAGAACAATAAAGAATGCAGTGAAGTGAGATAATATCACAAAATAGAAAACAATGGTTCTCAAGGATGTATGAGGAAGCTATGCTGTTTTCTTTTTTTCATGGAATAATAGAATCATAAAATAGATTGAGTTGGAAGGAACCTTAAGGTCACTGAGCTTCAGCCCCCTGCCATAGGCAGGGCTGCCACCCAGCAGCTGAGGCTGCTCAGGACCCCATCCAACCTGGCCTTGAGTACTTCCAGGGATGTGGCTCCCACAGCTGTTCTGGGCAACCTGTGCCAGTGCCTCACTGCCCTCTGAGAAAAAAAATTCCTTCTAGCGTGTAATCTAAATCTCCCTTCTTTTAGTTTAAAGTCATCCCCTCTGGTCCTATCACTGTTAGACTATGTAAAAGCTCAGTCGCCCTCCTATTTAAGTTCCCTTTAATTATTGGAAGTTCACAATGAGGTCTCCCAGGAGCCTTCTTGTCTCCAAGTTAAACAAGCCCGGCTCCTTCAACTTTTCTTTGTAGGAGAATTGTTTTTTTCTTTCTTTCTTTTTCTTTGAAGATATTTTCTCTCTTGTCATGCACTTAAATATACAGGGATTCTTTTTTTTTTATGACCACACATGTTCTTTTCCCCAGATCCACAAACATATGAGCAACAATGGGTAAGCCCTAGTCCTCTCATATTATGCCTGCCATAACAGATCATGACGAAGTCCAGTGATCACTCCTGGAAAACTCAAGGACAGAAGCCGTAGGCTTCTATGTCCCTTTGCTCATAGCAGTGGTTAGTTAAATATACGTATTTACATTTGAGAGGCATCACAGAAGTATTTAAAAGAATTAAAATGAATGATTGGACAGGCAAGTATGAGAATATGTAAGTGATAAGTTTCAGCCATGCTGAAAATGCAGGAGCAGACAAATCTCCATGGAAAGCTTGTAGCTGCATTTTGAAGCTCATGCACTTCTCTCATGCATGCAATTATTCAGGTTTTATTTTAAAATAACTGGAAAACTTACAAGCATGGCTCCCAAAGCAAACCTGGCAGGTACTCTCAGCAGCTGGGAAGGTGAATGTAAAATAGCATCTCTTCAAATCCTTAAATTGTGTGAAATTCAAGTGCTGAGGAGAAAAACAGGGCCTGATGATTAAATGTAGAAAGCTGTCATTGCTGCATTATATTAAAATAACTTGCTTCAAGCAAACCACATGCTATTTCTTTCTTTAAATCTGTCAGTTTCCTGGAGTCTGTTACTCCGGCTGGCTGCATCAATAGCTTTGGAGCTATGTAAGTTTCACAATGAAGAGGGCACTTACAGAAAGACTGCATGAACGGTGGTGGACCGATAAACCACTGAATATCCACTGTTATGTGCAGGTCATGTTTCCCTGTGCCTTAATGAGGCTCGGTACAATCAGAAATTGAAAGTAGAAATAATTCTCAGATGCATTTTTAAGTCACAGCAAAGCTCTGGGCAAAAGAAAAAACAAAACAAACACTAATTTGTTTATGGATTGTTATCATTAATAAACAGATCAGAGACTTATTACTGCCTCAAGCACAGCACTTTTAATCATGTCCAAGGCAGATAGCTGTTAAAGCTGCAACAGCAGCACAATCAAGCTGGTCTGAATGAGCAGAAGGAAGAGAAATAGCACGTCAATGGCAAAGTCCCTGACACTCAGAGAATGAACAGAGGTTTCTCATTATAAAGACTGCTCTTTCTTTGTACCCTTTTCTCCCTGAAACAGACTCTGGTGTCCTCCAATAGATCTCCATTAAGTTTGTGCTTTTTCTTGCAGCTAGAGGCATATTCTCTTCTACTTGACCTCTGGGATTTTTCTTTACTCCACAAAGGGCAGATTTAATATGTCTTTGTGAGAAGTGATTTTCCTGCCCCATGAAATTTTGTACCTCAAAAATCGAACAGAACTGCCTTTTCTTTCCACAATGATTTATTTTATTGGTGTGTTTTTCACAACCAGACTCTCAGGTAATTTGGAGATAACTGTCTATATGGTTTTTAATAGGTAATAGCATAATATACGCATCTCTCTTT
>JAPSGF010000008.1:5699381-5778944 GCA_035772895.1 Perdix hodgsoniae
TATGGATCAGAGGAATGGTTTCAGTTGCTGGGTTAACTTAGGGATCAAGGGGATTCAAAACCAAGGCTCTCATCCATCAACTAATCAAGCCCATTTATGTGGCATGGAGACTGAGACAGGCATCCTCTGTGCAGATTCTCTCAATTTCCAGAGATTTTTTGCATCTGATCCCCAGAAACAACCTGCTCCCAGACAATGGTGTTCTGCCTCTGCCTATGTTTCCCATTGAACTGGTGGGTGTACAAGAAGCACGTCTCTCCTTCCAAGTGTGCAGATTGCTTCACAGCCTGGAGCTGGCTGAATGGCTGTGAAAACCATGCAGGTAAAATTGAGTCAATGTAAAAATCATCTGTGTGCATTCTGAGGGCATTTACATGCTTGATGTGTATTTGTGCTTGTGTGAATGTTTGTTGCATGGATAGGCATGTCACATTCATTTAGGTAGCTCTTCTTTCGGAGGCAGCTGTGAAATTAAGAGCTTTTAGAGTTCACCAGTCCAGTTAAGGAAAGGCTAAAGAAGGCAAATGCAGGAAAAAGGGACCTGAAATGAGAAATAAGGGGAAAAGAAGAGGAAGAGGCAGCTCTTGAAAATGTGTAGGATTGTATAATAACAATAAAGCTTGTACAAACAGGGAACAGGGCCAAGGGGTGAGGTGAGAAAATCTGTGAATTTATCATCTTGTAAAAGAAATGAGGTGAAGGCTTTTATCAGGGAGAAACTGCACCTCCTTTTTTTATGGCCTCCTCAAGTGAGAGTGTGCTCAGATGAGATGTGGAGCAGCAGAGAGGTCTGAACTGTAGACTAGCTGCTTCTTTTTCTAGATACCCTTGTGTACGTATTTTCCTCTTGTGAGAAAAGGTGGTCTGAGCAGGGTAAAGCAGGAGTTGTAATTACTGAGGGTATGGTATCTTACCCTCAGATTGTGTAGGTAGAAATAGATGAAAAAATGCATCCTCTGATAGTCTATTTCTCTGGGAAGCTATAAGTAGTCCTAGCTACTTGCAGTGTCTGAGTAGCAGGCTCTGCCAAAATTCTGGAAGAATAAACATATGGAGTTAGGGGTGGGGACAAAATGAAAGGATTTGATAAGTTCTTCTCATTGATAGCAATGCTATTAAAGAATTAAAGGGTGGGGAGAAAAGGAAGCATCCCAGAAAATGCTAGTGGGTATGGTATTACTTGTCTTAAAATAGTGTGTGTGTGAAATACACATACTTTTCCTATATCTTTAAAAATTATTACAGCTGAGGACATTTCTCATTACATTTGATCTTATTAGCTATTTGAGTGCTTTGGTTGCAATCGTTTTCTTTGCTGTAGGTATCATTGCACAGCACATGCCTTAGCCCAAGTTACATAACTCGTTGGATGATGGTAGTAGTGGTTTGCAACTAATTGATGTATCTGTGTTGTATTTTTTTGTAAAATCATATCCATCTGTGTAGATGATTTCAGTGAGTTTTAACAGGGTCTCTATAAGATGTTATTACTTCTGTCATGCAGAGACAACTATATAATGATTTGCATAATTATAGATGGAAGAAAATGTTAGCCTGCATATTTAAAACTGTTATATACATTTTCACCTCATTAAAGAAAATCACTGGAGCTAGGTAGCATACTCAGGTTGGAGATCAGGTGGCAGAGCATATAGATAATGTAATCAAATTTTCTAGTGCTAAAGAGTTCCAGCTGAACAAAGCCAATAGAACTGTCCTTGCTAGCTAAAAAGTTGCAAAGGAAAACTCATTTAAAGAGTGCTTCTGTGAACACACACATTTCTTTCTGCCACTGTAACTCTAACCTTGGGGATCAGTCACTTTGGATGTGCTAAAGAGATGCTTTCATGAATAAGTGATGATAGGCTTTAATATAATTAAGGATCTTAATAGGCGAAGTGGGAAGAAGGTTACAGTACTTGTGGTGTGAAAGCAAGGGGTTTCAATCTGCAATTCAGATATTTTCTTCCTCTGTCTAAATCTGGTACTGTGTAAATTTTTGCTGGTGAGCATCCATGGAGTTGCTCAAGCCTATAGATATCTCTGGATGTCTCAGTACATATTACATGCCATGACCATAGCAGATATGAAAGGAGGCAGATTCTTCTGACCTCGTGCTTGTACTTTAACCCTTATCTTCCAAACATCTGAAAGTATTTCTGAAGATGGTCCTACCTATGAGAAATTACATGTACTTCTGCTGTGTTTATTCAAATTGAATGGTTAGAATACAAAATTAATTTAGGTAAGATGCTTGCCTTTTCTCCATTTTTGCTCAGTAACGTCATCTGGGGGTGGATCTAAATTAGTATATAAGAGAATGCCTTGGGAAAAAGTGTAAGAAGTAAACATTGATATTTGTTAGCTTGTTCCCTAGATCTGTCCAGATTGTTTCAGCCAGTTTTTTTGGAGGAGTGATCTCTTGCAAGAGGTTGATCTGAAGCAGTGTGAATGTCATCCTTAGTCTTGGAACAAAGCGTGCTTCATGCTCAGACTCAAATTAGAATCCCTGGAAAATTACGCCGTAGAAAGAACTCTTACAGGCTCTGGGATATACAGCCGACTTATTCTCATAAAGTGGTGTGAGTGGGGCTTACAGCCATTGGGGAGATTCTGACCTGTGTGAGGTTGCATGAGACATCCCTAGCAATACCCTGATTTAGACAGGATTATCTAAACTCTGTTGGGGCTTTTCCAATTCTATCCACAATTGTTTTCACTGGATCAGCAAGATGGAGAAGATCCTTAGAAGGAGAGAAGTCTAGGATAAAATAACACAGTGTACATCAAGGCTGGAAATCATTGCTAAATAGAGATACATGCTCTGGTATCAGAACTGTAGCTTTCTGAAGATGGTAGTCTATCTGGGCTTTCATTTGGATGTCTACCAGCAGTAACTGAGGGTGCTGCATTTCTGTTTGGGGCCTCCATCTTCTGATCACTAGATCTCATAAATGTTTCTAAATGTCATGTTCTTCACACAATTCTACTTACATCAGATGAATTTGATATGAGTGCGACAACAAGTGTTTTTGAAATTTGCAAGTTTTGTTGTGGGGGTGTAACTGGTATTCAAATAAGCAGTGCCATGCAAATGAATGTTATATAAACTTGGTGAATCATACCAAGGTATGAACTGCACAACACCTAACTCATTATACCAGGAAAAAAAAGAAAAAAAAAAAAAAAAAAAAAGAGAAATCTTTGACATGAAGAATTTCTTTCAAAACACCCAATTATATTTCCTAACCAGTTAGTATACTTTGTGTATGCATCATTTAAGTATTCTCTTATCTGCTACTAGGTTTTCAATTGCAGAACTGTAAATGGAAGACTTTATAATAACTGTTCACATGGGAAATGTAGCAAACACCAGAGCAACATATCGATGCAGAGAAAATGCAAGAAGTGGGGTAACATTAATTTGGTCCTAGCCCCCTTTGTTTTCTAGTAGCAGTTTCCCCGGTGATTTTAGCTAAGATGTGGAAAAATCATGTCACTGGAAGACAGTGGCAATTTTGTCACTGTTTCAGTATCATGAGATTTTCTCTGTGATACTTATCATTAGATAAAAGCACTGAGTAGTGGCAAACTGATTGATCAAGGTCATTGTAAAAGTACTTTTTGAAATGCAGGCAGCAATGTCCCAAAATGGCAAGCAAGTTCTAGTTCTGTCATTTAGATGCATGAGCAAAGCTTCAATAAACAGAAGGAACAGTGAACATTTATAAAACTCCTGCTCTGGGTCTGCTGCATGTAGCCTCGTTTGTCAATCTGAGGTCCCGAAAACTCAACGCTAAGATGCTTCCCAATGAATTTTGATTCTGCAAGGAGCTACTCACCACAGGAACAATTTGTCTTTAGTCTGACTTGTTCGGATTTGTAATGCTTCACCTTTCCATTTTGTATACTGGCCCCAAGCAGAAATGTGAGCAATCCATTGCTGAATCACCCTATCTCATGCAAAACCTGTTTGAAGACAAAAGAGACGATAACATACATTTCTGGGAGAAGACTATGTGCATTGTTAGCTGTGTGCCAACCTCCTTTTCATTTCAGAATATTCAACAGATATCGATGAACTTGTGTCCATAATGTCCAGAATGACAATTTTTTATCTATTGATTCATCAAATGCTCCCCTTCTGGCTATTTCTGTTTAATATTAATGTTTGGAAGCTCTTTTCAGGGTCATGGCTTCACATACACTGCCTATAACACAAACACTTTTCTATCTAAAAAGGAAAAAGGAGTTGGATAAAGTCAAATGGGAAGTACAACATGACAATGTGATAAACTTGAGGAGATCTTGAAGATGATTCACAAAAGGGGCCTTGGTAAAGTTTATGACAATTATTTCCCAGTCGTGGAGAAGAGCAAAGATGAAGATGTAACAGCTCCTCCTTGAAAGTGCAGAAAATCTATGGTGGAAGCTTTGAGGACAAAGCTTTTGGCAGAATGATGGTGTCTGGTCAAAAAGGAAGTAGTGAGGGATGAAGAATGCATTTGATTGATGTTATGCCCTGTATCACATGAGACTCAAGCTCTTTGTTGCTTCATCTTCTTATGTTCTTGTGATTCTGAAGCCTTCTTGCATATCTAATGGTGCAACAATAATTAAGGAGCCTAATTCCTTGTGTTTAATCCTCACTGCCAGAAAGTTGGTAATGTCCCCAGATTTGCCAGTTTGAGGGTGTTTTTCCCCCTAGGTGGCGCAAAGACCTGTTTCTGTGAACACACTATTTTTATGAAAGCTCTGGTTCTAGTGGGTCACTGAAGAGAGGCAAGAATTGCCATGTCTACCTGAATGGATCTTTAAGAAAGGTGTCTCCTGTTGATCTGTTTGCAAAAGAAAGTGAGGATTTTGGAATTTCTGGATCATTTTCTCCTATAAGCCAAGGATCTATACCTGATATTAGACACAGCTACAGCTCACTCAGGAGTCCCAATTAGTTGCATGGCATCTGGACTATCATTTTCTAATGAAACACTGTGTGAGAACCTGAAGCATGTGGGAAAACTAATGTGTGTTATCATCTCATTTTTAGCATTGCTTACTACTGTATGTACAAATAGGTTTCCTCCTCAAACAATGAGTTTCTGATGCAGTTCACCTCTCTTATTACTTGATCATAAAGTCCCTGTAGTCCTCTTTGAATACTTTTTCCATTTGAGACCACGGTTTAAATGACTCCGCTATGTTATCAGTTCAATAACTGCATGACAAACTTCAAATTTGTGTATATCAATCAGAGTGAAAACATTTCCAGGGAGAGGAGCAGTAAGGTGGATGAAGAACCCTTAGTCCAATCCTGCAGTGTTGTTAGATTGACTGCTTTTTGTTGTGACATTGGTACAGAATTGTTTTTTACAAGTTTGTCTTTGAAAGATCTCCTTTGCTGCACTGAGGTAGAGAAAACTAATTCCTTTGCAGCTTGAATTCTGCAAAAGCTGGTAAGTTTTCCATGGGAATGGAGATAACAAACCACATAAATTTTTGCCTCATCCCACACCCTGCATTATTTAGGTGTCAGAGTTTTTTAAATGACAGTTCTGTCAAGCCCCGTGAGTTTGTAATGTCTTTCTTTTTGATGGTAGAATTAAAGACGTATGTTAGCTTTATGTTGCATGAAAGTAATTTTTAACGCTAAGACAAAAAAATGCATTTTTTATTTTTCTTTGTCTTTCTCAGTGAGCTTCTACAGACATTTAGTACGTTGGATAATTCCTGCTGAGGGAGCTATCCTGTTTTATACTGCGTGCATCCAGACAAACTTATTCCAAAATCAGTTTGTTTGAGATTTAAGACTTCAGACTTTTCTTCCTTTCTTTAGTCTTTCTTTCCTTCTTTCCTTTAGGGTGAAGTTTTTCACTCAGAGGGTGGTGAGGCACTGGAACAGGTTGCCCAAGGAGGTTGTGGATGCCCCATCCCTGGAGGCATTCAAGGCCAGGCTGGATGTGGCTCTGAGCAGCCTGGTCTGGTGGTTGGCGACCCTGCACATAGCAGGGGGGTTGAAACTAGGTGATCACTGTGGTCCTTTTCAACACAGGCCATTCTGTAGTTCTATGATTCTCTGATTTTTCTAGCATTTAACTGTAACAGTTGTCTCAAAACAAACCTCATCAGATCAGATCCCTGAGTCCAGCTCTGAAAGAATTTGGAAAGCAGTACAACTATTCCTAGCTTATGCTGAAAATTTGTTAAGAGCAAAATTAGCGTCACTGTTTCCTGGCAACAACTAGGGCAATGCCCAACTGTATCCAGAAAGGGAGAACTTTGCCTGATGAGTTGTGACTCTGCTTGCTAACCTCTGGAGGACTTTTCTCTGTCCTCTCTCTGATTTTAATGGGAGGTAGCATGCACTTTTGAGGCTCTATTCAGGTCACTTTAAAGGACACTAACACTATCTCAGTTCTAAATGAAAAAATGCCTGAGCAGCATGTTTCATTAACTACAAGAAGAACCATGAATGAATAGGATCAGCTGAGAGTTCTTTGGCAAGTCTAAAGCTGAGAAAGATGAACCCAGCGAAGAGCTCTCTATTCTCTCAAATTTTAAATGGAACTCCATGATTCTTTTGTGAGCAATGAGAGCAATGATCCTCTTTCTTATTAAAGCATATGACAGAATAATGTGAACCCTTCATGTAACTCTAAATCAATGCATGTATAAAAAAGGCTGTCTACAAATTTGATTCCATGAGGGAACATTTCCAAACTACATTTGAAAGGCCTGTATCATATGCATCTGAATTTGTTTCCCCTTAAGCTAGTTGGCCTAAACTTTAAAAACGATTTTGAAGATGAGTATCTGAAAATCCCAGTGATTACCTCGCTAATTCTTTGGGCACTTAGGCATCCAATAGCAGGGGCAGTCCTTGTCTGCAGTGACGCCTCTTTTTCCCCATCTTTAACAGGGAATGTGAAACTGTGGGACTTCAGTGTAAATAAAGATTAATCTCGACAGGATAAATTTGTGATTTGGAAGCAAGGTTCATCAAGGAGCGGAAGAAATATGAAGTTAGGCACAGCATGGCCACTTTTTTTGCTGTTGTTATTGTGAGATACTGCAAAGGATCATTTGACTTCACAAAACATATTTGCTTTGTAAAAAAATAGAACAGCTGTCTTTCTTTTAAAGCAAGCTTTAAAAAAAATCAAAGTTTAGAGGATCCAGTAAGTGATTGATTAAAGTAGAAACTAACAAATGGTATTAAAATGAGAAAGAACAAAGGGTGCGTTTAACCTCAAAAGCAATTTGCACATTGCCTTGTCTGTTGGTGCTGTTAAAATAAACAATGGCACATCCAGGTTTATATATCATCTCATAGGACAGCTGCAAAGATCGGTGTGAAGTCACAGGATGCTAAGCCTATTGAATCCATTCCAAAAGTAGCTTGTTCCGCAGCCAGCAGCAATAGATATTTTGATAAACATTTGAAAGATTCTTTTCTTTTTGTTTTTACCCTCACGGTCCTGGAAAAAGCCACTAGATGGCACTGGCTTTTCATAGCTGGAGAATAAGCACCGCTTTGCCAGAAGAAAATGGAAAGCCCTAGTTGCACTGAATTCTGCTTTATATCAGTAGGTGGCAGATTTGTACTATTTATGAAAAACAAAAAAAAAAAACACCAAAGGTTTAATGTTCTCTGTTGTACCTTGCAAAACTGTTTTCCTTTCTTTTTCTCGAGCCTTCTGCATGTAAGAAATAAAAAATAAAAATTATGAGTGAAAAGAAAAGATCTGTTATTTAAAACCTTTGTTTTGTCTTTTCAAATTAAGGGCGGAAATATACTAGAAAATAAGAGCCTTTTAGAGCCATTAATAAAGAGGAAATCCAAACATAAATGAATGAGAACACAGTTCTAAAAACAATTCCCAGTTAAAGTTTCAGAGTTATCCTAATTAAAGTTATCCGAAGTTCTAAAACATATGAATTATTGTAAGGCAAAATAGAGAGAAATGTCTCTTGATTTAAGAATGTATGACAGGGATACTTTTCACTTCTATGATGCTTCCAATCTATCTCAAAGCCATCTTTGTGTGTGTGTGTTTGTTACTTTTTTAATCAATCTACAGAGCTGAGTAAGAAAGGATGCAAAAAAAAAAAATAAAAATAAAAAAGCGCCTCAATATTGGCTTCATTTTTGGATGTTTGCACCCTCTGTAGTGAAAGAAATCTGGTAAAAAGGTGTGGCTCCCCTGAAATAAATACTGAATTTCATCATAAAGGAACAGTTTTCAGCTTAGCTGTTCTGAGAACCTTAACGATTAGATCCCAGATGGGTTTCTGGGAAGGAGTATGCCTACATGGGACAGATACAGCTCCAACTGAGACCTGGGCTTGCTCCAAGACAGCAGCAGGGTCGCCACAGTTGATGTGATTCTTCGTCTGGAAATTAGTTTCCGAAGGGTTTGAGATGATGCTGTTTGCAGGACCTGAGCTTGTATATCAGCAAGAAGGGTTCTGTGAACCTGCAAACAGAGACAATCTGAGGCTAGGAATGAATCTTCTCTCTCCATCCCCCTGACACCCTAGTACAGCATGAGGTGCCTCCTTCTACTTGGAGCTGAGAACTTTGCATTTTACCCTCAGTGCACTTTTACATTTTTCTCCTAAAAGCAGCGTGCAGTGTCTGCCTCTTTTTATTTTCGTCCTTTTGCTTTAATCCAGAAGTGCTGTTGGAACTGTGCCATCCTCTTATGTAACAGGCCAGTGCAGCCACCCGAGCAGCAACAGCTGGTGCTCAGCTCCCACTTTCCCTGGGGAAACTGCAATCCTTGCCTTACAGCTCCCAAGAAACACCAGATCATGGGGTGCTGGTATGCAGGAGTTCTCTTTTCACTCATCCTGCTGACGATGCACAGAAAAGACATTACTGTGGTCAGTGCAAAAACATGAGTGCACCCCTGGAGGGATGTGGGCTTGGTGCTCCCTGTTGCTTTGAAGTGGGTGCATGCAAGGCTATCTGGTGAGGCTGCTTTGTGCTTTCACTTGCTTTCTGCTCCCAGCACCAGCAAAATTATCTCTATGCCATGGAAAAACTTCAGAAAGATGCTGAGGACCAGAAGCAGTCAAACATCTGAGTATAAAAACATGCTTATTTTCAGAGCCTCTTTTGGGAGATAACTGTAGCCTCAAAACCCCTTGGATGGCACTGAGGCTTGAATGCAGGTCCTTCTGTGATGCTGTAGCAGGACTGTTGTTGTCGCTGCATGAGGGCAGGGGTAAAGTCACCTCCTCATCTGCCTTTCCCAAGAAAGCTGTGCAGACACAGTGTGCAATGAAGGCTCTGATTATGTAGGTGTTTTGGGCAAAGAACAAGAAATTGAAGGGGAGTTAGTGGGTTTCTGGATGCCGATTGGACTTGGGCATTACATGGAATACATCAGTGCTGTTAGGACTTTCTGAGCACATCCAGAAGGTCTTTAGGCAGTGAGGGAAGTATGAGATACCTTTGGGACCAGGTGCGTCTGAACAAAGGTTTCATCTCTGCACCCTAAATCCCATGGTTTGCACTTTCTTCTCTTCTACAGGGTTCCTAAATAGCTCGCCAAAGAACTCAGAACAAATCAATCGATATGCTTGAACAGAACTGAGCAGATATATTTCATTCCCTCCTATAACTCTGGAAGCTCAACAAGCTTCTGTAAACTCCGCCGGGGCCTGAGTTGAATAGTCTGGCAGAAGGATAGCAGAGATTAGACCATTGTATTGCACCTAGAGCAGATATAGTCCCTCAGGGATGTGTGTGTAGGACGGATTGGGGAAAACTGGATCAGAAACATAGAGTGCACAACAACTCCAGGCACATTACACCGATGCCTGCTGCTTGGGCAGGATAAATGCAATTAGTTCTACCTGCTGTGCTAATCCTGCAAATCTCATCCCAGCCAATTCATTGAAATTGCATTCTCTAGCTTTCCTTTTGTTTGTCACGTAGACGTTCTCCTGCCTAATTCTGTGAGTTTAACCAGGGCACCTCTCTGCTCACTGTTGCTGGAGGGGATCATAGCAGGAGTCGTGCTCTCACATGTTCTGCTTTTTAAACTTCCAGCCGACACCATCCCCATCTCAGAACAGCTATGAGCTCCTGCAATTCCTGTCAAAGCCAGTTCAGTATCCTGATTAACACAGGCATGAGATTAGCCAGCATCTCTCTCAGACTTAGCATAGGAGTCATTTCTTTCAGCTTTAGCTGCATAAAAAGAACATACTCAAGCTATTCTTCTGAGCAGCCTTACTCTAAACAAGAGAAACTGTCACTTCCAAGTGATAGTGTCTATCCATTCCCCACCATTGATCTCATCTTACAACAACATGAATTTCCCATTTTTTCCTTTGATTATGGAGGGAACTGTCAGAGCTGGCTGAGACTGGAAGTGTAAATTGGAGGGTCCCAGTACTAAATTAGGTGAATACCTCATATCTATGAATGAATTAAAAAAAAATATCCTGGAGCTGATATCTATACTCTGCAGGCATTTCTCTACTGCAGTCTTCTTCTGCCTAAATCACCACAAGGGAGAATCCTCTGGAATCTGATAGGTACGCTATGAAATCATAGAATTGGTCAGATTGTGATTGGATTCAGAAGGTGTCTTGTTCAATGTACAGCTCAAATCACGTCCAACTGGGGGGTCAGAATGGGTTTCTCAAGGCTATTTATGTTTGAGTTTTGAAAAATGACAGTGGAAAACATGCTCCACTGCATGCAACTGTAAAAACTGTTTTCCTTATACCCACTGAGATCTTCTTGTTCTTGTGTCAGGTACTGATATGAACAGCCTGGCTCCGTCTTCACAATTACCTCCTCAAAGACACTGGGATGTGCTGCATAGTCTCTCTCATGCTACCTCATCTCCAGGCTGAACAAAGACTAATCCCTCAGTCCCTCCTCACAGGGCCCCAGTCCCAGCCATCATGGTGGTCTTCACAAAACTTGTACCAGAACAGATTTCAGTTAGTTCTCCCACACCAGCCTGCAGAATATCACTCATACACCACATTAGGATCTGCCTCAACCCTGGAGTCCTATTAACTCCACCTGTGAGGACCATCTTGGTTTCATGGAAAAGTTGTGGAAGAACAGAAGCTGACAGATTAATAATTAAGGTGAGAAATTCAAGTCTGTTTTGTAAGACTTCATATATTTCTGCCCAAAATGTTCAGGCATGTAAAAGGCCAGCTGCTCTCTTGTTGCTGTGTGTCCTAGTTGAGAAAAATCACAACTTTGGCCTTGAGCAAGATGAAGGTTTGGGAGCATTCTAGTGTCAGGCATCCAAAACAGTTAAGAAACTAAAAAAGAAAGTGTAAATGTACCTTGTGAGCTCTTTGACAGATATCCCTGCCTAATCTCACTCAACTCTAACTCTGATGAGTCCAAATTCCATCGTTCAGTGAACTGTATGCCCATGTACATAGTCTCATGATTTTTGTTGATTTTGGGTAGCCTCAGATAATTAGAAACTATTATCTATAGAAGAGTTTGACATTCATGGCATCTCTTCTGTGGTTCAACAAACAGATATTTCTTCCTGCAGTTGATCTCATTTCAGTGAATGGAAGTATTGTGCCTCTAGTATTTGATACAAAGCAGTGTGGTTCTGACATGACCATGTTTAAAATGAAGCAATGTCCAGCATATGCATTTATGAAAGAAGCTGCAGTTTGTTCTTAACACTAGAACATGAAGAGCTGATTATAGTCAGACTGCAGATGAGATTCCTGGATATAAGGAAGAAGTTTTTGCAATAATGGTGGTGAGGCACTTCAACAGGTTACCCAGGGAAATAGTGAATGCCCCATCCCTGGGAGATATTCAAGGTCAGGCTGGATGGAGCTTTGAGGATCTGCAGAGATCTGCTGCAGGTGTTCCTGTTCATTGTAGGGGAATTGGACTGGATGGCCTTTAACAGCCCCTTCCAACTCAATCATTTTCATGATTCTGTGTTTCTATGCTTGGGTTGGTATTGTTTCAATTTAGAGGCTACCTTGATTCTATTGAGGATGTTAGATCAAGTGTCACACTGATGTCTGCTGCCTCTGTGAATAGAGTCACTAATTGAAATTCACAGTTGCACTGACCTCACCTTGTTCTACTCTAGACTATCCTACCTCCATCTTCAGTTATAAATGCATGCACTTGCTCTAGGCTTTTTGAGAAGTGCTGTATGCCTCCGTGTATATCCTATTTTGGCTGGGGCAAAAAGGCAACAGTGAATTTGGCTTTTCTACTTGTCTCCATAAGCCTCTTATCATAAGAGGACAAATTCCTCTCCTCCTCTCCTTCATCTACTATTAAAGCAATCCCAGAGTAGGATGTTAACAAGGACTGGATCTCATCTCAGTTTACTTTTTTGACAAATATGGGATTCCTTTGCTGTCTTGGCATTAAGCACTTTTTAAAATGTAAATTTCTCAGCTGCAAGGAATCACATTAAAAAAAATATATTCAAAAAGCAACTGTCTAAATCAAAGACTAATTGGCTGCCAAATTATGGGTTTATGCAACTCCCTTGTTGCAGCTTGTTTTGCTTTTTTTTTTTTTTAACCAGAGGTAAGTAAGAAAGCATCAGAAAACACACACAAAATATTTTTGTTTTCCTTTCATAATAAAACATGTGATGTCAACCCATTTACTTTGAAAACTGCTGCTGCCTGCAGTGAAATTCCTGTCCACCTGAGATTGTTCGTCCACCTTCAGTTTGCTTCCACATGGAAATTGAAACCACTCCCACGATCAAATCCTGGCCAAGAGGAAACAGAGACAAGGAGCATAATCACCAGCGAGGTACAGGGTGAGTCTGGATTGTATGTAGACACCTCAAAGACCTGGACATTATGTACTTTTTGCACAGAGGTTTCAGAGAATCATAGATTCATAGAACCATTTAAGTTGGAAAAGACTTCTGAGATCATCTAGTTCTACCATCCACCTACCAACAATATTGCCCACATCAACCGTGTCCCTAAGTACTATACCTAGCCTTTCCTTCAACACCTTCAGGTGCTGTGATTCCACCAGCCTTCTGGGCAGTCTGTTCCAGTACTTCACCAGTCCCCCTGAGAAGAAATTCTTCCTAACAGCCAACCCAACCCCCCCCCTCTGGCTCAACTTATTCCCCCTAGTCCTATTGCGGTTACCTGGGAGATGAGGCTGACCCTCACCTCACTAGAAACTCCTTTCAGGTGGTTGTTGAGAGCAATTAGTTCTCCCCTGATCTTTCTCTTCTCCAGACTAAACAATCTCAACTCAGCTGCTCCTCATAAGACTTGTGCTCCAGACCCTTTGCCCTTCTCCTGACACACACCAGGGTCTCGGCGTTGCTAAGATCATGTTCCTCACATCACTGTGGCAAGGGACATGAAAACATATGGTCTTCTGTAACTCAGATTTTTCTAATTCCATCTCTCTCTGATAGAGCTGTTTAGGGGCTGAATATGCAACTGAAAACTCGAGCACAGCAGTTAGTTGGCTTTATTGTGCAGATCTGCATGGGGCCTCAGTTTTACACCCAGGGAACTTAATGGGAGGGTGAAACTACTTCC
Organism: Perdix hodgsoniae; assembly: GCA_035772895.1. Lineage (NCBI taxonomy): Eukaryota > Metazoa > Chordata > Aves > Galliformes > Phasianidae > Perdix > Perdix hodgsoniae. The sequence continues at coordinate 5,712,933 of JAPSGF010000008.1, forward strand.
TTTGCAAATGTTTGCAGTCACGTAGGCAGAATGCTCTGAACTAAGACCCACAGGGCTCAGGAGTTAATGCAGTACTTGAGGTATATTATTTTGGGTCAGTCTCTTTGCATTTGACCCACAATAGGCATGAAATTCAGAGAAGGTTGGATGGTCTCCTTGGGATGTAACAAGAGTCAGATCACATTTTCCTTTCTCCTTTCTTTCTCTCTTGACAGTTCCTCATCCTGCCTAAAGCTCTATTCGTGCCAGCCTTTCAGAAACATCGTATGCAGCAGATTACCTGGATGCAGTGATCTTCTTCTCTATATGACCTTGCAAAGATGCTATTCTTCTCCGATTCTGTGCCAGGATTTTATCTTAATCCTTTGTTGCAATCTCAGTATAAGAATTCACACTTGCAATGAAGAACAAGGATTTCAGGCAAATTACAATGAAGCGATGGGAGTTTCTAGTAAAGCACTTGCCTTATTTCCTCAGCTATAATGCTTACCTTTTCCTCTAAGTTTTCCCACTGATCTGTGTTTAGCAGGGTAACCAATCCATGGCCACTGGGAATTGTACACCCAATGCGATGCTGCAGAATGATTAGACAGGAATTACCACTAGCAGTGGAAACACAGACCTGATTCTTCTGCTTCAGCTATATGGTATCTCATTTGTGGATTCAGGGAGGTTGGGGTGGAATGGTGAATAGAGTGTCCCTAACAGTATATGTACTGTGAGAAGTAATGAGGATTTTATCTAGGAAAGGGCTTATGCTGTGTATGTACATATACTAACCAGGGTGGTGACATACCTTCACCTTTGAAATATACTCTCCGGTAAATAATAACTTAGAAAGAGAAGGATACAAATACTATTCCAAGAGCTTTTCGAACCGTACTGCATCTTTGCTGTGTGAAAAATAAACTGCAAAATGAAAAGATGAAGAATGAGCCTACCATTTTGCATCCTCACCTTTTAAAATAAAAAAGTGGTTTTAAAATGCATAAAAATGTTCTGCCATGATGAATTGCACATTTATAACCCTATTTAGTGAAGTATTTTACCTTTGTAATTTTAGAACTGTCATTTCGACAAAAAATATAGATGAGCAAGTTGGCCTTTCACATTTAATGTTTTCGTTCTTATTTGCAATTCACCAGGTTCAGCTTTGATTAAAGAAGTGGTATAAATGGAATGCATAATGGTCAGGACTTGAAGAACATATTACTCTGACACTGCAGGATAAGACTTTTTTTCTTTGTATAAGCAGATTTGGATTCTTCACCTGAGAAACTTCTTGAGCCAGGCTGCTGCTGGCTTTATCACATCTGAAATGCATCTCGTCTTTGACTTCAAATTTACATAGAAAAAGACTCTTGATTTAAAGTGAAAAAGACAAAAGTTGGTGGATAAGCATATTTATTAACCCACACTTTATTTTAGCAGACTTTCAGTGAGTGAATCATCTTCTGCAATCTGACTTTGTCCTGAGATGGGCTGTGGCTGCTGCAAAAGATCTTGAAGCCAAAACTGGCTGGTGCTGTAAAGAGGTTCTCCTCTGAACTTGGTATCTCCTGTTGATGGGGAATTTCCTCCACACTGGCTCACATGCATGCTCAGTGTAGTGTGACCCTGAATTAACTTACAGGAAATGTTCCTTTCTTTACTCTACAACTCAGAGAGTTGTTTACTGCCTTCAACTCATTTTCTTTGAGAGCTTCAGTTCTTCCAGGTTAAGTTTCAGTTTGTAGAATAAAACAGCAACAAAATCTGCTAGCAGAGTTTGCTTTATAAATACTCAAATGCATTTGTGACTGTTGTTTTGGTAAACACACAATAAACATAAATTCTATCCCCTGTGTCTTACTTCAATTAATATATTTTGTATTATAGTTTAACATGTATATATATATATTTATTTCTAATGGAATCACTCTATACTCATATTCACCAACTGAGATCTGTAAATCCAGATGATCCTTTTGAAAAGACCTCAGCTATGTAAATAATTTAATGATCATTAAGGCCAACTACCAAGGAATGAATTAAGCAGCCACTTAGTGGCTAGTAGCAACACCATGAATTTATCTACCAAGAGTATGATACTACCTTTGTTGTATTCTGGAATTAGTTCTGATTTGTACCTTTTGTTTCATTGGGTTTAATCAGATGGACTTCCTCTCCTCAAAAGTCTGCGAGAGAAGAATTTGTTTTAGGGGCTATATCAGTTTGGATGAGAAGAATATAAATAAATAACTAAAGAGGAAGACAGATGTGAGAAACAAAGGAGATAACGGAATTCAATTACAGTATTTGGAGAAGGGCCTGACAGAAGGCATGAAACATCTACATATCTAGGAAGGCCAATTTTAGGAACTATAGTACTGGTACACTGAAGCATTCACTCTTCATTTTTAATTTCATTCTTTGGATGCTGGTTTGCAACAGACCACTCATCAGCATCTTTGAGCCAGCAAAAGATCTGACACCTGGCTTCCCACTCCTATTCCAGGGAATTTCATTACTGGTTTAGGCAAAGCTGAACAATCTTGAGATAGCCCATCATTTTACATAATTTACCCTGTATAGTTTAAGAATCTTTCTTTACAGGTACAAACTGGAGATCTGAATCTCTTTTAAGAGAAATTCAGCATTTTCTGTAGTTGATTTGGTGACAACTGAGGGAAAGATGGAGCTCTTTCAGGTATTTTTTATGCCAGTCTAGGTTTGTGAAAGTTTCCCAGCCAAAACTATTTGTCAAATTAATGTTGAATTCACAAATTGTTTTGGAATGGATGAAATTGCTTTTTGGGGATATGAATAGTTCATTCACAGGAAGAAAAATGTGTCCAGCTCTGGTGTATTATATTGGCAGAGATGGACCCAAATATTGCTAGAAATAACTTCCTGACTGAGAAAGGGTGACGAATCCCACACTTAACCTTAAACATACACTTAAATGCTTTCCTGAATGCAAACTATACTCATCTTAATGGAAGTGCTGAGCCTTAATTTTCCACTGCTTTATGTGCTCCTGTATGTCTGGGCAGGCTAAGTGCTAAAAGAATGCAATATGCAAGTTGTTTGCAGAAGTGTTCACCGCATCCTCACCTTTTTTTCCAGAAGCATTTATGCTTATGCAGCTTTCTTTGACAGCAGAGAAGCAGGTCCAGTTTGTTAAAATGCCACATTTTTGTATTACTCTGTCTCATTTGGTTTGCCTGTGAAGATTATTAAATGAAGAGTCTCAAAAGAGATAAATGAAATCTTTTGCTAACTGCACCTTTTCACATCAGGGCAGAGAAAGCATTTAAGTCAAATACAGCTCTTCCAGGCTGAGTGTGACACCTCTGCTGCGCCTTTTCTTCCTTCATTGCCACTTATCCCACTTAACGGTGGCTTGATTAGCTGACTAAGTGGAAATACTGAACTGTAGCTGAAATTCTCTCCCTATCAGTTCTTGAAAGGCCAAAATGATAAATGGAATTCAAATCTCAGAGCCTCACTTGCATCACAAAATGTCAAACCAACCGCTTTGTCTGGGTTCAGTGTTTCTTGAACTCTATTCCCCCCCCTACTGCATCCATCTTCTTATGGGTTTGTATATGTCCATGTGACAGTACACATATAATGTAAGGTCAGCATTTGTTTGTGTTGAGCTGTAGGTGCAGAGGTATTACAAATTTTAATATGTATCTTCAGTCTTTCCTGCTCATTAATTTTCATCAATACAAAGGTATTGGCATGAAAGGTAAAGGCATGAAAAGTGGATGTAAAGGCATGAAGGCAAGAAAATGAAAGGAAGGAAAAAAGAAAGGAAAAAAGGAAAAAGAAAGAAAAATATTTGGAAATTCCAGAACTATCCCTATTTAGTTGTCCCTATTTAGAACGTGGGGAATTCAAGGTTTCTGTGGAACAGAAGCACTGTCTAAGTCTGTGAAGGAGTCTTATGTTCTTTTAAAATCAGAAAGATTTCTTATTAATTTTTTCATAGCGTGATGGAACTACAGGCAAGTCTGATGTTGGTATTCTGGGTGGGGAGGAACTCATTGAATTTCCAAGCCTTTTTTGAATACCTTTCCTTGGAGAAGGACCTTCTTTTCTGACAAAAAATTATGTTCAAGGTACAATTTGAAGATTTTTGACCTCTATTTATTACAAGCTTCTGATTATCTCTATGATAGATATAAAAAAATATGCGGAAGGCTTGACATGGCATCAAGTCCACTTGAACCTTCTGCTGAGGATAGCCAAAAAGCTATTTCCGTAACAGAAAATATCTATGCTCACTTCCATATCAAACTATGAACCTATAATAAAAGATCAAAAGATCAAACTTGGTATAATGTGCCTCTGGAGAAACCAAGTAAGACCATGTTCAAATGTCCCAAGACCCTTTTCAGTCCTGGGAAGCAAAACTTTTTCTCACCATGATGACAAAGGCAAAGAGCCTTAAATAGCTTCAGACTATCAGTTTTGGACAGATGTGCCTACCTGCCCCTGAATCTGTGATTGTTTGCAGTCTGAATATGTGAATGAGACACAGTTGCATGGCAACTAAAACAGATTAGTATTACAAAGAGCACTAGTGTGTCTGTAGCTGCAGAATCTACTATTCTGGACATTACAATGCTGTTGTATCTTACAATTACCATTTTATCACCTTGTGTGTTGTGCACCTGTTTCAGGCTTCTAATTGTACAAAGCTCATTCTGGTGAAAGGATCATGAGCATTTTCAAGCAGTTTATAATGAGGATGTCATTGCTTTTCATAGTGTTAACAAGATTACCATCATGTGTTCATGAATACTTAAGCACATTCAATAAAAAGGATGGGAAGTGAAGAGGATGAACTATTGCTGCTATGAGACTGTTAATCAAGGCTGTAAATTATCTATATCCTTTAAATTCATGGTGGGACAGCATCATGAAAGCACTGTTTCTCCAACCGGCTGCAGTCTGAAAACAAACTCTCCTTTTATTTATTTATTTATTTATTTATTTATTTATTTTTCAAGAACATACCATTTTCTGCAAGCTTTCAAGACGGAATTTTTTGCTCAGAGTCCCAAAGCACATCTCTTCATGAACAGTACCAGAACTCAAAGGAATACTACTCAGTGTATTGGATCTGGGGGAGGATGTGACACTGGTCTGACGCTTTACTATTCAGGCCATCAAACGTGCAGCTTTCTTTTAAGGCAGTTCCATCCATTCGTTTACTGATTTTTCCATTGAACCTCCTTCTGCCACCTAAGTCATTATTGTTACTGCTCTGGAATCTGCTCATTCACACTCCCTCTATGACATGGAAAATTCCCACTGCTGCGCTACTCTGGGGATGCAGGATCCTGAATTCATAGCACTGATGGGTACTGTATGTGATGTAAGAACACATTAAATTCCTTGGATACATCGAGAGCGATAAAAGAGGGTGAGGATCTGATTTCTGGCCCACAGATTGTGTGACATTGACCAGTCCCTGTCAACACATCTTAGGACTACCCCCACTAGTAGAAAATCCCTATTAGGATAGTTGTGGTCCAGCAGCAAGGGATGACTAATACCTAAGTAGTGTGGACAAATTGGTGTTCTCTCGGACTCAGACATTTTTTTATCAGAGATGTGGATAAAGTTTCTGAATAACAGCCATGTTTACAGCTCCATTCTTTGGTCTCTATCATGGGAGCAAATTGTCTGTTAGAATATCTATAGGGCTACAGTGGTTTCTGTTGAACTCTTCAGCTCTGAGTAGTACAAAAGTACCAAAATTCTCACTTGTTCCTTACCTTTTCACTTCACAAGAATAACTCTGAAAGATTTTCTGTCATCCTTAAAACTAAAATACATTGCTGCGTAATTAATTATTGTTGCTGTGATATTGTGATGATTCCCAGAGGCCAGTTATTAACTGAAAGTTATTGCTAGCTTTTAAATGCCTGCTTAAGTTCTTTGGATACATAGAGGGTGTGTTAAGTTCTGGGCTCCAGTGAATAATCCATTTTTAAAATTCAGTGTAACACATCAGAGGAAGTGGAAGCAAGGAGCTCCTATCTATTGCATGTCTCTAGCCTTTATGTTAGAGTTTAATGACCATTTCATCTTTTAGTTTCTTTATATCCCTTGAATCTTTCCTCCTAGCTATATGTTGGGTCACTGTGGGCAAGGGCAAAGGCCAGTGGTGTCAGTCCTTTTCAGCATATTATGTCACTCAGTGATTAGTACACTCCTGTAAAACATAGAAAAAAGAGGTGATTCTGAGTCTTCTCTGGCAGAGAAGTAAATTAAAACTGGGTTCCCTTGTGGCAGCTAAAATGACCAGAATATTGAATAAAAGGTTCCCACATAACTGGTGATGTTTGTTCAGTGCTGTCAGAGAGTGTTAGGCATGTTCTCTCTAAGTATGCTTAATTTGCTATTGAGCAGGATGTTGGAAGGCACACTGACCTTGTTGTGCCCTGAGGTACTGTGTTGAATTTAAACCTATGCAAGACTCAATTAATATAGGCTTATTTGTAACCATCTCAGAGACATGTCTTTCATATGACACTCTACCTGATACTGGGGAATACTGTCTCTAAACCACTTATCTGCTGTCTCAATCAGGTTGGGTGTCAATGTCAAGTGGCCACATGAGGAGGAGATGTTTTTTGAGCTTTTGTCTTTGTTCCTGATGCTACCAACATTTCAGCTGATACGAACAGCAATGAAAATATTGGACTCTAGCATTTAGACTAGTTTCTTCTAACGTGTGATAGCCTGTGGTAGGTCTAAGGATGATCTATCACACCTGGTGATACGGCAGGAGTTGGATTCTTGTTTTTTGCCTTTAAGGAGTAGAGTGAAACAATAGAGTAAGCAATATTTGCAATTAATATGATGGAATTATACAATGCAAACCTTTGACAAACTTAAACAGACTCTGTTAGAAATAGGCTTTGTACATAATTTCTCCTAAGGTTGACATGAAAACACACTTCTAATCAGAAGGCTGGAGAACAAAATTCTTTCATGTTATTATTACACTATATCTTTTTTATCTTTTTTACTTCTTCATTTTTTTTTTTTTACCTTGAAAAAACCTAACCAAAACAAAACAAAATGCTGTGCTGAGCCTCTAGTACTACAATTGAACAGAACAAATATTTTTCATTAAACACCATGTATCCTTTCTGTGCCCATCCTCAGATCCCTTTGAAACTCCCAGGAGTAGCAATCTCATTTGCCTCATATTCAAATCTTCCATCTTGAGAGGACAGTAAAAATAAGTATGATTACTTCAAACCTTAGTTGAGGTAAATGGAAGGTTCAATAACTTCATCAAATAAAGCTTGAATTTTATGGTGCAAATGCCAGTCTTCATGGTTCAGTGAACTTTTTCAAATAGTACACAGCCTGCCTATATCAAATTTGTAGGAAGGGATTGATTTTGTTGTTATTGTTGGAATAAGGCCATTTCAGTCTTGTTGCACGCTTTCCTGAAATAATAATGCCATATTAAAAGATAAATGATAAACAGATTACAGTTTTTAAGGATTATTCAGAATGTTAACAACAAATATGACAGACTTTCTGCTGTAAACTTAAATGGCAAGCCTCAAACTGATTATTAAAGTTCTGGTTTCCACAGTCAAAGGATTATAGGGCAGGCATTTTTGTCTGCTAGACAGAAGCATTATGCTTTCAACTATAGCTATAGACTGTTGTGATTATTATTTTTTTCCCCATCTATTTCCTTAGTTTTGTGGTGGTATTGATAAGATAGCTATGAGAGACTGCAAAATGCTTCCTGTGCATAGCTAATGTTAACAACTGTGGTAGCAGGAGTGTATGCAATGAAAGCAGACACATTTAGAACATTATCCATTTCCAGGCTGATAGTGAGTGACAGGACAAGTGGTAGCTGTTTAATGAATTATTTTGAAACTTGGATAGTAGAATGAATTCCCCTCAGATTTTTATATCCATATTTTCTAAGGCCATTTATATGTAGCTTTATTTATTTATTTATTTTTCTCGTATTTGTTTGCTTTTGTCTATAGTTGAGTAATGAAAGGACTGCCTTCAGCAAACACAGGCAGCATCACATTTAACTGCATCTAAAAATGCAAATACACCTAAAATTTGGGTTAGAAAGTGTGTAGTAACAGCTCCTTAACTGGTGTCAATGTGCATAACTCCATAAAAGCCACTGGCATAGCACTAATGCACCCAAGCTGAGCCTGTGACTGTCCTTAAATCCCTTTCAAAGAAATACATGATTAAAGCCTTCTTTGTTTCTTCTCCCAAATAATTTGCAATCTAGCATTCATGTCTAATTGGTTTATCCTAATTTGCTTTTTACCGGTGCCTTTTGGTGGCACTTACAATTTTAAGAGCTGTGTATCTTGGGACTGAAGAGGCAAAATTTATGCCAATAGTAACATCTCACTGAGGCTCTGGACCCAGTGGTGCATAGATTCACCTAATGAAGGTAAATGCAGAATTATCTGAATCTTTCAGTGTGGTCTGAGCCATAAAAAGGTGAGGTAGCAAGTAGTCTTGTAGTTTGCAGTTACCCAAGTAGTAGGTAATAACTGAAGGTTTTTGTGCATTAGCATAGGAAGGGCCAAAACCAGATAAAATAAATTTAGTCCTATAAGACAATAGAAACAAAAAATAAAATCTGTGATGATAGTTGTGAGAATCCTTCTTTGGTTTTTTTTGGCTCAAAGCTTGCTTCCTGAGGTATTTCTTGTAATAAGACTATGATTGATATATTGAGGAGGCAGATGCTACCGTGTGACAATCGACATCACTTTGTGGACATTTGCAAGCACCTTCCTCCAGAGCTGCTTGCCTCTGGAAAAGAGTGCTCAGGAATGTTTACTGCTGGAAGATCTGGCCTGTGACTAAATAGCTCCAGCTTGTTATGGGAAAACTGGGGAATTATACCATCGTGTCCTGAGAAAAACAAGAGGTAGGTGGGCATCTCTGCTCCCTCTTATCTGCTGGTAAGGCCTGAAAGATGGGAACAAAGGAGTTTCTGCTGAGATCCCAGAGCCAGAAGCTGCAACTCCAAGGACAGCTGACTCAACAACTTTGGATTTGAACTGTGACTCCAAAGACAGCTGACTCTACCACTTTGAAAGCATTGAAAAAGGGCCATCATTGCCATGGTCACTATTGCTGTTCCAGTCGTAGTCAACAGAACAACGGTGCCCAACGACGCACCATTACTGAAGATCAGTGACAAAAGCTACTAACCACGCTGGATCCATGGTGGTGACTATCTCCTTCTTGCTTCCTATAAAGACTCCTTGCTTCTTCTTTCCTATCTTTTCCATCGTCCTCCTTCCCTTCCCCATTAACCTAATTCATAATAGCGTCCGTCCTCCCCTTCCCCATCTCCCTAATTAAGATCTGTAATAAACTGGTCGGACCAACATTTGAATTGTTGTTCCTTAATCTCACACTGGGTATACAGATATTAAAAAGAACCCCCTCTCCCTCCTATAAATTGGAGCGAGACAGTGGTAAATCACTCAGCATGTGTTTGGGTAAAGTGGAGAAAATATCTGCAATCTGGGAAAAGCTACAAACAGAAGCTTTTATCTTTTACTTGGAGACAGTAACATGGGCTAAAACTAATAGATGCAGTGGGAAATGGGTACATACTTTGCAGGGGAATATACACTGGACATATTTTCTCCTCCTTACTCCTTACGTGTGACACTGTTAGGCAAATCATCTGTGATCACTGCCTGTAAAGATGATTATTACTCTCTAATGTGTTTTCCTGGCCATCTTGAGGGCTTTAAATGACCTTGTCTGTAATGTAGTCTTTCAGACAGTGGTTCACTTTTTTTGTTTCCTTTCAAGGTCTGTAACAGTGAGGCCTTAGTCTATGAATTTGCATGGTCTTAATAAAAGTAAAGCAGCATCAAATAAGAGAGAGGAATTGCACAACAGCTAGAGAAATCCAGGGTTCTGAACTCATGTTTCAAGAGTCGGATAATTTTTTAACTATCAGTGGACAGATTAGTTCACTGAATCCTGCTGTACATCTACACGATATGAGAACTTAATGCCCTTAGACTGCTTTGAAAAGCCTAGTCTTAGGGTATGCTTAGTGTAGAAGGAATGTGATTTGTTCTGTTAAAATATCCATTAAGTCCTTGCAAACTTGATATCCTAGTCCTGACAGGTAATTGGCGTTGACCTGCTCAGAAAGTAACCTGACTGTAAAAACTAAGTCAGTACTCAATATGCATTGTCAAGAAAGAGGTAGATAAATATGAGGGAGTTAGAGAAAGCACTTCATTAAAAACACAATATTCAGACAAGGTTAGAAGTAAATTATAGATTCTATTTGCCTCTAGGTTTGTTGGAAACAAGAGCCTATGTGCTGAAATCTCTTGGGTATGGTTGTCATCAGTCATAAAATAAAATGTATAACCAAGGACTTACGTGGATAGTTTTTGTCAGACAAGAAGGGTAGGGGAAAAAGAATGATGGGAAAGCTTAAACAAAAAAGAACAGAATAGAGTAAGAAAGACTGGTAAATATTAGTTAAAACAGTAAGAAATCGAACTTTGACCCATTCTGGAAGGTTGTCAAGGTGAAATTGGCATTGCACGTTAGAATGTTTAACATATTCTGTGCGTCAATATTTTGATTTCATATTCATTTGATAAATAATGCAGTGAGAACAGGAAAAGGTGCATATGAACCTTCTCTGACATTGGTTGTAACAGTGGAAAGAAATAGACTTTCAGTGCCTGGGATGTCAGTTGCCACACATACTAACAATTACAGAGAAAGAACCCTCAGACAGCAAAATGCAAAATTATCTTCTTACAAGTTACTCTACTGCTGTACTGGAAGGGCTTAAATAAACTTGTATTTCATTTGCACATGCTGCAAAGTGAGAAATGTATCTCTAGTCTATTTGTTTTTTTGTGGCATTGGAACTGGGCATTTTCAAAACTAACACAAATGAAGGATGATCCTTAAACTGAGTCAAAATTTGTGTTTCTTATGTGTGTACACAGACAGGGAGAGGGAGGGAGAAAAAGAGAGAGATTGGAAATAAGAGCTGAATATCTGTAGCTTATCCAGGTCCCTGGGAAGAATCTCACCGGAGATGTGAATTCTCATCAACCACAAAAAATTGAGAGTGCCTTCCCCAACCCCACAAAAAGCTCTATTTGAGTGTCTTTACTCCTCCCTTTGGATGTGCTTTACCACTTCTTTTCTGAATGGAAGCAGCTAGTACCGTGAGAGATAAAAGAATTAAATCCATATTCAATATAACGATGAATCAATCTTTAAATAATATGAATGAAAACCCTCCCTTAGGTCCATAAAAAATATGGTTGAAGTCAAACCCAGCTTAATCAAAAGCTGATTTTCTATGCTGTTTTCATAATATATGTAGATAAGAGGAGTTGGAAATAGTTAATGGTAATACTGCTTTTGCAAGGTAATTACTCTGATTGTTACTTTTGGCTTTTATTACAACTGGCAATCTGATTTAATGAGCAATCAGATATAGTATCTTGAATTCTATTATTTATTGCTTTGTTCACTATTTGCTCTGCAATCTGGCCGTAGATAACTATCATTTCAAATTATTTGGTTCAATGCTGTAATTAGGTAGTCTCCTAAGTAATACTTTCTTCTGGCACATGGTAATAGTTGAAGAATAATTCTGTTCTCCCCATCAAGAGAAAGTTGCCTGGAATTGTGCATTCAGTTTTCTCCTACTACAGGTTGGCTATTTGAGTTACTGTAGCTCCTGAAATTATGCAGTTTCAGCTGCTTACTTAACTACAGTAAAACTATTACAACTAAAGAGCATGTGAAAGCTCTTCTGTTTAAGAGACCTGTTATTGCATTACTACTATGGGAAGAGCTATATGGGAACATGCAAGCCTACCAACCTTGGAGTCCCATCAATATGGAGCAGAAATAAAGTTCCTTGGGTTCATTTGTGCTTGAATGGGATCTGGAACTGCAAAATGCACTCTTTTTCCAGTGTATTCATTATATGATGTAGGCCTGCCATCAAATAAAAGGCATGTTATGTCAGATAATTAAATATTCAGGGTTTTTAAAGGCTTTTACAGAAGGGAGACAGGCTGTAAAACAAAAAACAGTATTCAGATGATGTTAGCCCGTTGCCTGTTTCCATTTTTTTCTATGGTCTTTCTGCCAAATCTGAGGGGAAAAAAAAAAAAAGAAAAAGAAAGAAAGAAAAAAAAAAAGATGTTGTCAGATTCTATATTTGTTACAATTTTTTTCCGCAGTAATGAAATATCAACATTTTCATGGTTTGTACGCTACATGAAATATAATATTTTGCTGGAATCTTTTGACCTTTTCAAAAACCTGTATTTTGATTGTCTGGCAATTCTGCTATTTCCCTGCAGGTTAAAGAAGAAAACTATGTTTTGTGGAGGAGGTGAATTTACAATAGCATTGCACTGTGTTCTGTGGCAGGTATTCAGAAACAGACTGGATAGTCTATTGGATATAGGGATGGTGGTGATTTGTAATGCTTAGTCCTGCAAAAGGCAGTGACCTGGACAGATTTTTTTTTTTCTGAGTGTCATTGCAATAGGACCTTCTCTGATGAAAAAAAAAAAGAAAAGAAAAAAAAAGAAAAAAACAAAAGAAAAAAACTCTTCTCCGAAAATGTCCAATTACTGAAGATGAAACTCAAGTCAGGCCTCCAGGAGTGATACCCAATACTGTTTTGCCCCTAAAGCCATCTTGTTTTTTTCTGAACAACATAGATAAACACTACTCTATTCTCCAGCATAGATGCTTCGGGCAGACAAAATCCCCTGCATACAATTTCAGGAATAATGTCAGTGTTTCGAAAACTGTTTTATATATAAGAATGAAAACACAACTTTTCAAAATATTTTATTAAAAAGAAAAAGCCAGGTCCTTTATTCCTTAAGGTGATATTAAGTAAGCAAGAGAAATATACATGAGACTGAAACAAGATGTAGAGCTGAGCTGTATTTTCATCTTCCTTTACAACTTCATGCTTCCACCTATTCCAACCAGACTAGTGAGAGAATGAAACTAATTTCTCCTGTCTGCTATTATAGCCTGTTCATGCATTTGGCTGGATCTTCTTGCCTGTTTCCCCGTTTGTCCTTTCTCACTCCAGATTATGTTTTTTTCTCAGCTGAAGCATTCTCTCTTCATGTGTCCACTGTTTTCTTTTAAATTCCCCCATAAAAGCAGCTTATTTTTCTTCTTGGTCTTATGCATAGCATGCACTTGTATTTCCTGCATAAAGGTCAGCCTCAAATCTACAGAAAATCTTCCTTTGCATGAAAGCCTTTGACTGAAATCCTACAGGCTTTGTTGGCCTTCTGGTAGGGTGTGAGGCAAACAACAGCAGAAATGTTATAATCAGAGTGTTCTGGAAACACAAACAGTAGGGTGTTTTTTTCCAAATGAATTTAAGTTGCGGGAGATAGCAAAATACACATATTGACTTTATAGTTCCTACCTCCAGTACCACCACTTTCAGACCTTTAATATTAGCAGTGGCAACCTGGGCACAACCTATGGAGAATGAATTTCTTCTTAACTACCTCATTCAAACTGCCATCACACAATTTTTGAATAATAATTTTCCTGCTTTGTTATTTTCACATTTGACATTCACTTCAACCTTCCTATATTGTAAAGAAAATAACTCTGATTTAGGTAGTTATAAGGTAATTTAATGTTTGTGTCTTCATCACTTGGGCATTTCAGTTGTATAATATGTTGTCTTGCTTTATCCACCTGATCCCTTCTTTCCATCCATAACATTTCAGTAAAGCTATTGCAATGAGTGCGTATCTGCCTTATCATTCTTATTATGAAAAGACACAAGATTTTTCAGGATCACACACTACCTGTTTTGACGATAATATTAGGTATAACAATGTGACTGATCTTAGAGACTTTATAATAGACATTTCCTCTGTTAAATCATCCCTTTTGTTAGATTTAATAATTTAACTTTGTTGCAGTGAGGAGAGAGAATCTTTTTTACTTTTTCCTCGAAAATACTGAGTGTATACATGCAAACTTTAGCTTTAGACTCTTCACTTTCTCTGAGGTAAATTCTGTTATTCTGGGTTATGTGTGCCAGAAGATATTTATCTAAAATACAGTTTCTTAAACAAAATATTCAATGTTAGAATTTAGAGATTGTAACAATGCATCTCAAATCTTGTTCAGAGGCAGAACTTCACAAATCTAGGCTTTACCATAATAAGAGTACAAGTTACACTGGATACTCACTAAGATTTCATTCTACATTGCTTTTACATGATCTGCCATGAATCTCTTGTATAAAAATGCATTATTGAGTGTTGATCAAGCAGTGAAGCTTCTGGGTTTTCTTTTAGGAATTAATTGCTGGATCAGATTATATGGGTCTAAAACAAGAATTGTTTCCCTCTCTCCCTCTGGGAAAAATAGAATGCAGATTTCTCTCACTATGCTGTGCTCAATGAGAACACAGTATTCACATGAAAAATATTCCCGTAAGCCTTGCTATTACTGCCTGACCTCTTCCTAACATTTGTGGAAGTGCTGTAAAAAGAAGAAATGCAATCGGTTTAGTCAATAAAAGAGAAATAAAGTCTTCCATGAGAAATTGCATAGCAAGCCTGTGTTTCCAGAGCTTGGGCTCAGAGGCTGCTTCATGCAGGAATGTTAGCAAACTCCATTGCAGCAGCAGCTTACTAAAGCTGCTTAGTACAAACTTGGACGCTATTTTTAAATGGTGCAGTGTAAACTCTTTCCTAATTTTGCTTAAGTCTTCTGTGATTACCAGACAGATAATTGGTACAGTATTAATAAGATTCAAAATAAAATAATGGTTAGTGTTCACTACATAATTATATGAATTTCAAACCCTAATTATTAATTGGAATAGATTCACACACGTTTTAGCCTTGATTATGTTATACCATTTCCAAAGACATAAGGATTTTTTTCACAAGATTTTATTTCTTGAACTCTGCCTTGGTACAAATGAGCTTTTAGTTTACTGAATATTTCTGCATCTTCTTAATTTTCCTGCAGACTCATTTTCAGGTCCTTATACTCTTAAAACCCTTCATGGTTATTTTTCCAGTGCCAGAACTGACTGAGACTTGAATATTTTACTCAAAATGTATTTAAATGTAGTTAAGTGCCTCCTTCCTCTGTTTTTTAATTTTAATTCTTATTTTCTGGGAAACTGTTGGACAGTGAACGTCCAATTGCAGGTAAAGGACAGCTGAGGTAGGAAGGATGAGCTAATAGAGAACAGCAGTCACAGAAAATTCCCCTCCAGAACCATCTCTGCCTGTTCAATTTCTATTCTGTCCAGAGGAGCTATAAAACGGGAGAAAGGTGAGTAATAGATTTTAGAGACATCAGAAATATAAATTATAGCTAGACATTTCCTATCAGGATTCCATGCCGTTAATGATAAACAGTCAATGAGATGTATGCACTTCTAACATTTTTATAATGAATCTATTGCTTCTACGACAGTTTGTTGTCAAACATTATGCTTAGGAATTTATAAATTTTGATACCATATTAATAGATAACCCAGACATTCTGAAATTTATCTTCTTTTTATGAGCATGACACTTTCACATGTAATATACCAAATAGCTCTGCAAACACATGCACATATAGAATTGCTCTCTACGTTAAGAAGTGTATAGATTGAAAAGAGCTGTCTCTAGAAAACAACCGTGACCAGATTGTTAGCTTCTGGATCAAAATTAGGGACCAGACCTATAAAGGACATCTGGTAGTTGGTGTCTGCTACAGGCTGCAAGATCAAGGGGATCCTGTTGACAGGGCCTTCTTGCTTCAGCTGCAAGAGGCATTATGCTTACATAATGGGGGATTTAAACCTCATGGAGGATTTCAACCACCCAGATATATGATGGGAAAACACCACAGTGAGCAGCAAGCAATCCAGGAGACTCATGGTGTCCACTGAGTATAACTTCCTGGTCTGGATATTGGACAGAGATGAAATGTTACTGGACCTGGCGCTCAGCAATGTGGAAGAGAGCATTAAGGAGGTCAAGACTGGAAGCAGTCTGAGCTGTAGTGGCCAGGCCCTGAAAAAGTTTGTGATTTTGTGGAATATGAGCTATGTAAGGAGCAGAATCAGGATCATGAACTTCAGGAGAGCTAACTTCAGGCTGTTTAAAGAGCTGTTGGATGAGATACCCTAGGAAATTGTCCTTATGGACACAGGGACAGAACAGAGCTGACGGCTCTTTAAGGACACCTTTATGAGAGCACAAGATCTCTCCATCTCTCAGCATAAAAAATCAAGCAGAGGCAGAAAACCAGCATGGCTGAGCAAGGATTCTGCCTTTCCTCTTTTTCCTCTTATTCTCCTTTTGTCTCTCTCTCTCTCTTTTTTTTTTTTTTTCTTTTTCTCTTTCTCTCTCTTTCTTTTATTTGTATGTTTACAGTATTATATACTAGATGTCCTCAAAAGCACTGAAATGATGTATATTCTTCAAGTGTGATTTTGCTTTGCATCAGTTCAGAATTGTTTGCCCAGGAATGATAGATCAGACCAGATTGAAGATTCAGAAAAATGCAGTCTCAGCTCGGTGTTGCCAGGAAAACAGTTTAACGTTTGAAATTATGCTTGAATATCAACCTTTTCACTCATCAATGTTTGATTCTGATTGTTTGTAGAGGAAATATTTGCATTAAAGCTTTCGTGCCCTTTGTACCTAGCTTAGCCCTAAGGATGCCATGATTTTAGATGACAAGAAATGTATCAGCTTTCATAAGGTTAAACACAATTTTATTTCTGCAGAGGTCTGGTTCTCCCCATGCTGCTTTTATTCCAGTTTAACTCTACTGATTTTATTAGCTGCCAAGTCAACTGAACTGTTCATGAAACTCTTTCCTTTCCATGCCCTGCCTGCCACACAGCCACTGTCTCCCCACCCTCAGACTTCTCTATAGTGATGGCTTTCAAAGGTGGGTCAGGCTCTTTTTCCTAGCTTTGTTACTGGCCTGCTTCTTTTTACAGGCTCTTCTTTTTGTTGCTGTGGGAGGGATGAGGCCTCCCTTGTAGCAGAGAAGTTTTGGAAATGATACACGACATATTCAAGTCATGTCTGGTGGTGAGTTTCTTACCACAAGAGAAATAGCACTGAAGATCAAAATGTATGAGAATGGCAGGCTAGGACTTTTGTTTACTTTAGTATCTTATAATTTGAATATTAATCTCTTCATTTTCAACAATGCCAATGGCTCACTCATCTTCTACAAATACAGTGAGTGTATTTTAAATACTGCTTTATATCAAAAGTCTGAGGAATTGAGAATAAACCTAGTGTTTTTTTAATTGAGTCTGTGCTGAGGGTGGGAAAAAAAAAGTTTTCCTTTGTTTTCTAACAGAAGACTGGACAGTTTGGTAACATCTTGTTGTATATGCAAGCTTCATGTATGTTCATTATTTGGAGTCTAGGAGGGGATGCCAAATAGTGTAATTAGGATAGCAGTTGTAGAGGAATTGGTAGCTAATATCCAGCCCTCCAGCTGCATATGGCATTTGCATATAAATGTGTCAGCTGTGTGTGTGTGGTTATCCTACTTACTGAAGTCAGGATGTGAACAAATGAGAACGTGAAGGGAGACCTTCACAGAAGGAGATAAAAAGCAGTATAATGCACAGAGTAAACAGCAGGGTGGTAATGTGGCAGCTTAAAGGTAGGAGGGGGGGAATGAGAAGAATTTATGACGAATGTTACGGAGTTCATAATCAGATTTTCAAATATTATAGGGCACTGTGAGCAGGGATGGGAACAACTAATAACGGCTGTGAGCAAATTAGGATGGAGAGACCACTGGTGTATGAATGTTGTGAGACAGACTTCTCCAAGAGATGCTTTTCCAAGCTGATGCTACCTTTCTTAAAGACTGGTATAGGAAAGATGATTGTGAATGGCTATATTTAAAAGGAAGCTGACAACAAAGGCACAAGTATGGATAACAGAGAGTAAAAAAGAGAGAAGATGAAATGGAGAAGACAATGGAAGCTGTTTGGAGAGAGGTGAGGGAGTGTAAGGAAGTCCAGAGTATGTCCTACATAACTCTACATGACAGAAAAAGAACAGACCATCTCTCCCTAATTCACTCATAGGGACCAGGCTCAGTTCTGTAATTTTGTCTTTTGCTATATTCTCTGAAACAAATTATTTTAAAGTCTTCCTTCTGGTGAGTATCTGAACACTTCATAGCAAATCATCTCTTCTAGGACATCATTCATTATTAGACATAGTGATGGCATGTTTGAATCTCTAAAGTGGTAATTTATGCTATTAGCTGAGTTGTCTTGATGACCTTCACTACGCTAGTATTTTACTCTCTCTTTCATATTCCTGCACTTCATGCATACCAGAGAATAATTCATATCCTTGGTAACCTTTGTAAATGATTTCCCCAGAGGTTTTTCTTCATCAATACCAGAGAAAACTAACCTATTGTCATCATCCTCTAAAAAGTAATTAGCCATGAATAATTGTTCCTTCCTGACATCTTTCTAACTTTAAACTGAATTGATTTTTTTTATTATTTTTTTATTATTATTTTTTTTAAGTAGATCTATTAATTGTGGAAGCATTAGGCTGCTTTCACACTTTTATTCTCCCATTTCTTATTCTCTGCTTTTGTTACAAGTGCTCTGGATTATATTTGCTTGTCTGGTTTAATGTTGCTTGCACCGTTTCCTAGCTTTACGATACTTTGAATTCCAGACTGATAGAATAGATTTTTCTATACAGTGTTATTAGATTCGATTTTGGAATACTTCGTGAGTTATTTTCATGAAAGTCTTAGGCCAGTTTTACAGGATGCTTTTTCTCCTACTCACCCAATAGGATTCCTAGTGTGTCTCTGCCAAGATAAATTAATGGACAAAATATTTATCAGAAGTGTGGTTCACTATCTTTCTGTAACTGATAATCACTTGTGTATCTTGCACAGTATGTGCATGGGGTCTTCTGGGTCTTCTGCAGCTCAGGACTTGGCGGTGTGGCACAGCTGTGATGTGTTTATGTCTCACCAGTGAAGCCAAGAAATACATACCAGCTCTGCAAGTGTGTGACTGAACAACTATCTTGTCTGTGCTATAAGCGAAGCTTCTAAAAGAACCTGTCTAAAAAATAAAAATGAGGAAGAGAAAAATATGTTCACATGCATCCTCAAGCAGTTGCCCTGATGGGAGACCATTTTCTCATCCACTATGTCTGTGCTCCTCCACTTCCCATGGAAGCCATTTTATAAAGGTAGTTTATACTGCAAATGTTTCTTCAATGGACTATGAGGGAGAAATGTGCTTTCCTTTAGCATAAGGGAACCCTTCAACTGTACAGCTACACAGGGACAAAAACTCAGTTGTTTTAAACTGCCACAGCTCCATTGACTTTAATAACAAGCAATGATGGGGGCAATGTAGTATTTTGTGTTTCATGCGTCTATTCCCATGCTTCTGCATAGGAGCAGAAAATCTCGCTATTTTTCCCTGAAGGTCTGTCTGAAATCATCCTGATGTTGTTTGAGAACTGCTGCATCTCCACCTTTATTTCAGGTAAAGCAATGGAGCTCAAAATATGCTTCAGAAAACTTTGCACCTACCATATTTTTTTTAATCTTTCTTTTATTTTTTTTAAAGAAATGTCTTCTTGGACATTTCTACACATTGTTTGGCTTTTGGTATATGTAGGCATCTTTATTTGCAATATATCAAAATCCATCCTCAATATATTTGTATAAGTCCTCTATTTTTCTGACCAGTTCTCTTATTTTACTTTGGTTGGTTTGTTCTACGCAATTATCTGACTCAGTGACTAGATCTGTGTTAGTTTACTTTCCCATCTCTAATACAATAGATTTTTTAAAAACCTCTCATCATTGCTTGTTCACTCTTAATTTTTCCTGGTAGCTCCTTGTTTTTGTTAGCCTTCTACATATCAGGTCCTTCTTGATTTCCATTAAAGCTCTGGTTTAGGATTGAACTCTTGCTTATTTAAATCCTCCAAGTGAACTTTTCCAGGACTGAAAATCTTTGCAGTGCTCATTTTTTATTCTGTTGGATAGAAGCATCCAGTAGTTTTTTTTTTTTTTTTTTTTTGTACACTCTGTAAACTTTACTGTAGACTGAGGACATCTTAGCTGCTGACTTTGACTGCTTCATGAATCCTAATGTTGCCTTCAAAATGATTTTGATATTTGTCTCTGTACACATTTCAGTGGAAATTCCTCCAGAAGTATGGCAACTTAGCATATTAGTCCAGGGATATTTTGTTCTTCCCTTTTGTGTGCCTTGAGTATATTTTCCTTTTCTGTTTTTATACCCCAACTTCTATCTTTGCTGTAAAACTATAGCTTGTTGAGGTAGTTAGTAAATATTTTCATGGACTACAACACCATGTCGTTTATCCCTATTTCAGCCTTGGACTGCAATGCTTAGATTGAAAAGATGACTGTTTAGATTGAAATGATAACTGCCAGGGAGATCCCCAGGGTTAGAGAATATTATTCCATAGGGAAATTCTAGCTATATATAAGGGTTCTGGTTATACAGCTGCCACCCTAAAGGGGCTTCTCTGTATTAGTCTCAATTTGTCACATTTATTTACATTTCTATACCTGAGTAGGACTTCCTGAATTTGGAGAAAATTCAGATTATATAAACTCCATGTATATATACAGTGGGGAATGGAACTTGTCTCAAACAATTTAAAAAATTAAATATGTTTTCCACTTTTTTTGTTTGTTTTATTCTTATAAAAATATACTGGCCTGTATTAATACTGGACTCAAATACAGCTGCGGCATCTGAAGACATTGATTTGTATCCCTCTGGCATAGCTCAATCTACAAGATGTCAACAAACAGAATGTAAAGATTTTTTCCAAATGCATGATCCTTTCATGCCACCACAGACTCTGAGAGATTCCTTATTATTATTTTTGATCTCTGAGGTTCTTGATATTATGAAATCCTTCTGTAAACTCAGCTTCATGCACATTTCATCTGTACAGAAAACACTTAGCTTGACTTTACATTTTTTCCACCTTCATAACTCTTTGTTCTTGTCCATAAGAAATTAAATTTCTCAGGGGAAGAAAGATTGAAGCCTCGGTAGAAGATGAAATTGGGAGGAAAATCCCCTATTGACTGTACTAGGTAACAAAAAGATTCACAGGCATCTCATTGGGAGTGTTGTGTAACCCCAAATGCTTCCATGTTCCTTCTATATGAGCTGATACTTTTCACTTGGACTAAGTATACCTAGTTATTCCTACAGAACTGTAAAATTAATGTGCATATAAATAATAGATTAGGAATGAGGATACTCTGGTAAGTATTTCATAGTCATAGACTATAATCGTAGAATGGCCTGGGTTGAAAAGGACCACAATGATTACCTAGTTTCAACCCCCCTGCTATGTGCAGGGTCGCCAACCACCAGACCAGGCTGCCCAGAGCCACATCCAGCCTGGCCTTGAATGCCTCCAGGGATGGGACAGGGTGTTTTCCCCTCCTGTTTATATGCTCCCTTCAAGTACTGGAAGGCTGCAATGAGTTCTCCCAGAGCCTTCTTTTCTCCAAGCTAAACAAGCCCAGTTCCCTTGAACTTTCCTCATAGAGCTCCAGTCATCTGATCATCTTAGTGGCCCTTCTCTGGACCCACTCCAAGAGCTCTACATCCTTTCTGTACTGGGGGCCCCAGTCCTGTATGCAGTACTGCAGATGGGGCCTCACAAGAGCTGAGTAGAGGGGGACAATCACCTCCCTCTCTCTGCTGGCCACCCCTTTTTTAATGCAGCCCAGAATTCCAGGCTGTAAGCGCACACTGCTGGCTCATGTTCAGCTTCTCATCCACCAGGACCCCAAGTCCTTCTCCACAGGGATGCTCTCAAGGGGTTCTTCACCCAGCCTATATAAACACCTGGGATTGCTCTGACCCAAGTGCAGCAGCCTGCACTTGGCCTTATTGAAGCTCAGTAGGTTTTCATGAACCCACTTCTCCAGCCTGTCCAGGTCCCTCTGGATGGCTTCCCTTCCTTTCAATTTATTGACTGCACTGCTCAGCTTGGCATCATTCGCTAACTTGCTGAGGGTGCCCTTCATGCCATCATCTATGTCACTGAATATATTTCAGCTTTTTTTTTTTTTTCCTCCTATTATGTTATTGGTTGAAGTTTGAAGTGATATAATCCTTTTTAAAACTTCTTTTAGAATGGCTTATATTATTTCTTCTTTGCTCATTCTAAAGCCTCTATATATGCAAGGCTATTAATTACACTATCACTTGCTAAAACTTAATAGGAAAAAACTCTTGTGTCACCATGGTATCTATAATAGGTGTAAGTAATAATTATGTTCCAAAATTTGTCTGCTTTTATTTTTATTTTTTTTTTTTTTCCCAGAACATATATGATAGTGATATGAAATTGCATGTGCTCCATTAAGATGGACAGAGAAAAAACACACATAGCCAAACCATTTCATGGGGAAACAGAGTGAAATTCCTTATCCAGTTCAATTTTCAGCTTATTCAGGTGAAATTATTTGTCAGCAATTAACTTGCCCCCCATATTGTTCTAGAAGGCATTTCAAAAGTTAACAGTGTGAGTCTCACTGAACCTAGAAATAGTGCCAACTCTTTCATGTTACTTCTGAGTCACAATGTTGTCAGCTCCTGCTTTTAATGGAGCCTCATGATATTTGTTGTTTTATACTCGAGGTCCCAGATTCTGGGGACATGCCTCATATTTCATTTTTAAAAGCACAGGCTTATAGTTTTCATGGTGCCTTGGAAATCTTTGATAACTTGACCTGTGTGAACCCAACAGTCTTAGAAACTTAGAGTTAAAAACAAAAACAAACACAACATTTGGGAGACTTAACAATTTGAAGTTTTTTTCTGGCTAGTTTCATTCCTTGGAAACTCCTGTAGAGAAAATTCACTAGTTTTGAAAGCTTGTGGTTAGCAGTGCGGAATCATTAGTAGAAAAGAACAGTTTCCCTTTATTTGCATGAAAACATACCTCTGACTGTGTGGTTTGTGCTCAAAGCTCAGCAAAGCCCAAGGAGATATTCTGCCTTGCAGCTTTTCAGCATAAAATCTCCTTAGGCTATCTAGGCATGGCAGTGGGCAAATGATGGACAGAGGTTCAAACCACAGATATCCTCTTGGTTCTCTTTGCATCTACAGGCAAAGCATACATGACTTCATTTTTGCCATAAAAAAGTTGGGCTGATATTATTTTGCCCTTTTCAGAGCTGTTTCAAGGATTGATTCATTAACATTTGAAGTGTGTTACTGTGAATGGGAAGGAAAGTAGAGATAGGTAGAAATTGGTGAGCAAAGTATGCACTGAAGCGGAATGAAATATTACTACTTACATTTGCTGAAACTGTGGGTAAAACTGTCTTTTACAGTACTTCCAGCTACATAGGAATGCACTTATAAAATATTTATATTTTACATGTTTCCATATTTTCAAGTGCATTGCAAACCCCCTGGAGTTCAGGTGTAGTTCCCACAACAATGTGACAGGTGGCAGGGCTATTGCTGTTATTAATTGCTGAGGGTTAATCCAGTTCCTCTCTGCCGGATTATGTAAATCAGTGTGGGCTGCAAAGACGAGCATTGCCTTGCGTTCCCCTGGCATGGTCTGATGAGATCTGGAGGTCTCAAACCCAAGCAGCTGCACACACTAGAAGAATGGATCACATGCTGATTTACCTTCTGTTTGATGGAATTTAGGTAGACAGACCCCAGGGAAAAGCTATGTGCTCTCCTCTAGTCACAGGCACATTCCTAAGAATCCACTGTTCACCTGGGCCACCTTGCCAGTGAGCCTGGGGACTGCTCACACTCAGTGAAAACTGTGTTTTCTCCAAGGGGTTTTGATACAAAATTCTTCTTCAGAGGCAACTCCAAACCCAAGATGTTGTGATGATTGCATGACTTTCTTAAAAAACAAACAAAAAGCAACAAAACAATATTACTTAAGTGTGGAAGAGAGAAAATAACTTGAAGAGGACCTTAAACAATAAAGGCTTGTTTGCATGTCTTTCTTACTTGCGTTACAGCCAAATGCTGACAGATACTAAATAGGCTTCCTGTTAGCAGTCAGTCCTAATGGCAGTGGTTAGGGCTACAATCTCTGTCTGTGTCCCTTAAACACCTGTGAAACACCTACCACCTTCTGCAAAAAGAGTCATATTTTATCATAGAATTCTTCTGCCTCCCCTTCCTGTATCTGTAAAATCCCCACAAGTCTGCTGAGAAGTGTCTTGTCTGAGGTTGGTTCTTGGTTTTCCTCTTGGTTACTCAGTTTCCTTGCTGATCTTATGCAATAACTTTTACTAGTAAGTCACAGGCCGACTGAGTAAAAATGTGGTATTTGGGAATTAACCAGAGCCAATCAATTTCTACCACAATCTGTTTCAGTTTTATGAATAATCTTCCTTTTCTTCCCCTTCCACTTCCCCTTCCCCTTCTGTCCACTCCTCTCCCCCTTCCCTCCTCTCTGTCTTTTTCTCATGAATTCTCACATCATAATTTATGGCATCTGATGAAAAAGAGTGGCTTTAACCGTTAAAACCTTGTTGCATGGTACAGCAAAATAACATTTTGCAAAACAAAGGCAAAGTTGCTAAAAGTTTTGAAATAGAATGTTTGCATTTCTCCAATATGCATGATCTCTTCTCTGATACTGAGAAATGTTTAGCCAAAAGTTTTACTGCGGCTATGCCCTGTTTGCAGTTTTGTGAGGTTATGCTGCTGCTGGAATAAGAAGCAAGTATGATGGGGGAAATTCAAGTCTGGTTAAAGTGCTGCCATGGACTTAAATTAAGCCAGGGCTTTGGCTGAAGTTTTTTCATAGCAGAAAGCCTTCTATAGGCAGAGAGGAAAGGATTCTGCTGTAGCCTCTTTTTGACTGGGGCTGGAAGTCAGCTCATCTAACTTAAGCTGCCTGTAAGTCCGGTACCTAGTCTAAACCAGTTTTCCAGGCTACCTTTATAATTAACGGAAGGAGATAAGCTCCAGAGGGCAATTCATGCTGCTTGTCTGAGACATCTGCTTTAGGACTGGATCAATCAGTCTCTTCAGTGCTTTTCTTTCTTTGCTGACTATAGGTGGACGCGAGAAAACTAGCTTCAGCCAGAAGTTTCTAGTTAGGGAGGTGAATAGCATGCTTATTATCTGCAGGGTGTCATGCCTGTGGAGTAGGAGTACAAAGTCTTGCAGGACTCCTGCCCTCTTGCTTTTTGTGATTAAAAAAGGAGTCAATGTTTGGGAGTGATTTTGCCCTTTGCTGTTTGCAAAATACTATCCTTAGCTGCGAAGCTGTAACATCAGGCTTGATGTGGAATAAGACAGAAATTAAAGCAGACTGCAGACACGAAACACAAACACACAGCTTGTAACTAGCAATTCCTCTTGCAGTGGTTACCAAATATTCCATTCAGACACTCTGACTATTACAATAGCCACGCTCAGTACGCAAATCAGACTGCCAGCCACTGTTAATGAGGAGACATAAATATAGCATCTTTAAAAGAGATGAGTTCTGTGCAGCCCAGGTGAAATTGGGGAGGTGAAGTAGTGGCCACGATGACAACTTGGACATTGTAGATGCACAGCAATAATGAGCTTGTAAGGCAAGACATACAGTCCGTGCGTTACTACGTTTTGTTAACAGTGGCATTTCTGGGCAGTTGTTTATCTCCATCTTGCTATTTAAAGCAGAAGAACTAAAAAAGAAGACTCACAATAGCAATATAAACCCTTGTAAGTGGTGAGAGGGCAGAGGTAGTGTCTACAAATGGCAGTTTTTGAGTTTGACAGGCTAAAGCAAAGTTAAAAACAACAAAACAACCAAGCCTCTAAGTAGTGTTTGTCTAACTATTTTCCAAGATGGCATTTTGAGCTTTATGTTGCTTTAGTCAGTGATGTGCTTTAGCAGAGAAACAACAGGAATCTCACTGAGCTCATCTCAAACACACATAAAATATTTTAGTATCTTTTCTTTTATCTCCCTTTTCAGATACAGCTCAGAAGAAATATGTTCCAAGTGACAGCATCTTTGACAACCTGTACTTTTTGTTTTACCTTTTGTTCTTCTTGCTGTGAAAAGCCATGTGATGAAGATTGCTGGAGAACATTGATACTTTCCCTGCTTAGGTTAAAAAAAAAAAAAAAGAAAGAAAAAAAAAGAAAAAAAATAGCAGAAATACACAGAAATAACTGTACTTCCCAAAGGGTCAGATTGAGTCTTCAACAGCAACGTACACTGAAAAGCTCTACATCTCTGAAACAGCCTGGGGAAGGTCTTATCCTTGTCAGGATGTATCAGAACCAAGCAGTAGAACACGGAACAGTGTTCCTTACTCTAGTTCTAACAAAATTTTTCACCATAAGCTAATAAACCTATACAGCACTGTACAAATGCCTTATGCTGTTTTTGTATTTCAATATTCTTTCTCCCATTTGCACCAGGAAATGATACTGTGACGTAGAGAAAGGCATATTCCAAGAATATAGACTGTGTTTCTGTAACCCCATAGCTGTTGATTTCTTGAATTGGAACAACATTCTCTTTTTAAGAATTTCAAATTTTGAGCCTTGCCTTAATTGTACCTACATCCAAAGCCAGCAGACACTTATGAATGTATTTAACTTTACTCATGTGACCAATGATAAGCTCAAATACAAATAATTTTTGAGAGGCTTTTCCACCGCTGTTATCTCTGGAAGTTCTCACAATAATAATGAATTTTCTTCACGTATACCCAGTGTGATAAAGCACTGCTATTATTCCATTGTACAGCTAGGAGAAATGACACAAAAATTAAGTACTTTTCTGAAAGTTCTCTTTACAGTTAAAAAAAAAAAAAAGGTTACACATCCAAAAATGTTCACTGTATTATTTTAAATTAATTGCTCTTGCTTTCCCAAAGATTTTTTGTTACTCCATACATAAAGTAAGTAGTGCTCATAAGTGCTGGCAATCATTTATGATGAGAGGACTTCGCTTGAAAATGAATAAAAACTATCTCACAATGTAAGCACTTGTGTCTGTGTGTGTCTGGTTAAGTGCTTATATTGGAGTTTATAGTTAATAAAATAAACTTTAGATACTCTAGGTTTTCTGTCAGGGCAAGCATTTACAGGAACAGCAAAAGCACTAGACAAATAAACAGAGATCATTGAGAGGCACTGAAGAAATACACACTACATTTTCAAAGCAAGGTCATTGTTCATTAATATTTCTACGGAGAGCTTAGCTACACACTGAATTCTTCACGAGCTCTACTTATCAAAATGCTTGATGCTCAAAATCATTGTCTGCATGTAGAGAAGCAAAACCAGTCATTCACTTACAGAAGTGAGAAAACTGGCTAAGAGTGTAAACTCTGCCCTCATCCTGATTTTGTTTTTCTTCTAGGAAGTAAAATGACAGTTTTGAGGGTCGTATCCTACTAACTGCAAAAGATTAGATATGAGCTGTCTGGTGCATCTCTGGGCAGAATCCAATGGATTTTGATAACAAACAACTGGAAAACAGAATGAGGAGCCCACCATCCACTTGACATCAACTACGCCGACTGCTCTTAGATAAAACTTTCTACAGATCAGAAAGATGTTCTGTAGTGTCTTCTTACGTTAAAAAAACACCATTCTCAATAAAAGAATTAAAAATTCCAAAAAAAATCATCATAAATAGGAAAGGGATAGTGAGAGATACGGAGGAAGAGAAAAATGAATTCTGAATGAAACACAGAAGTCACAATAATCTCTGATGTAGGAGGAGCAGAGGAAGAAAGAGATCCATACAGATGTTGGAACTGGGGGAGATGGAGAAGGTGAATGAGTATGCCAAGGGAGAACAGGGAATTTTGATAGAGAAGAGTGGAGATAAAGAAGCTATTACTTGCTAGAAGGAGAGCAATTCAGATCCTTAGTATAATGGAAGGAGAACTGCAATAAGTTATTTGAAGTACATAGGAAAAATAGCATATAGAAGGTTTCCAGAGAGGTGAAGGAAACAAAGACTGCTGGTGCCTACAGTAAATCTGGACTGCAGCTATAATAAAATGTTCACCAGTTTATGGAACAAAGTATCCTTGAACATGCTTCTGCAATTTCTCATCTGATGGAGTGTCCAGACTATCTTCAGGAGAAAGAGACCTTTGTCATACCTTCTTACTATACAGGTACCAACACTGAGAGGGACTCAATTTCAATACCTTCACTGAGAGGAGACTTGAAGGTAGGTCTAGATGGTAAATTTAGTGTTAGGTGCTGGGATCAGCTCTCAAAAACAGGAGACTATGTACAGTATTTTTATCTCAGTGCCCAGGAGTGATGGTAGGGTAGTAATGTAGTGAGCGCTAAAACTGAACAGACTTAGGCTCTGAAGACAGCAAAACTTCTATTCTGAGAGAAAACTGTAAGATCAAGTGTTATGTTACCAAAATTGCAAGATATTTGTTTATTCAGTTACTCAAGACTACTTGAATGTATTGCACAAGTACTTTCTAGCTATTTAGTTTAACTTAATACCTGAAGCTTTCCAGCTGTAGATTCATTTCATTACCAGTGCATGGATGAAAATCACCTCAGAACAGACAAGAATCCACGATAGTTAAATAGTTTGCAGGAACTGCTGAGGTATGTTTTCTTCTCTCAGATGAAACCTTACCTATGGAAACAGTACAAAGATGAGAAAGAAGATAAAGGTGATGTGGATGACTTGGGAAGGCCAAGGAGGATATTTTCTTTCTCTGTACTTTGAACCTTATTTAAAACACAGCTTTCAGCTACAAGAAAAAAAGAAAGAAAGATACAGACCATTAAGCTATAATGGAGATACATCTTCAGATCTCTTTGAAGTACAAGAGAAGATATATATAAAAACAATAGTTAGCATTTTTTTTAGTGCTTTGTATCTGAGACCTTCAAAGAACTTTGAAAAATTAGACCTCACAGTCTCTCTGTGATTTGTGTGTGAGCTGCCATTATCATTTTACAGAAGATTAAAAGGAGTCCTAGGAAGAACTCAGTATACCTCTCCATTTCCAAGCCTATGCTTCAACTGCATGACAGTCCGTGTTACTGTGCAATTAAACGGAAGTTTAAAATAATAGACACATTGCTGCATATGCATTAAAAATACTTTAAAAATACATTTAAGTGTATGCTAATGACAAACTTCTACTTTGAATGCTTTTGTGTACTTCACACAGCCAAAATGAGGTTGATATATTGGCATGTTCTTAAATAGATAACATAGTGTAGCATGAAAAATTGTTTTCTGTTTGTTACAGTTGCTGAAATTGTCAGAACCCCCACTGAAGTGGTTTGCTTTTGTAGCCCTCAAATTCTCATCTTCCTCTATTTTTCTCACTACTGCTGCACATTTCATGGATACTGTGATTTGCACAGCTTTTAATAAAACCTCGTGACACGTGGATTAGGACACTCTGGGCTAAAAGAGTTTCACATGCTTACACTTGAACTGATTTTTGGCCTAAACAACTCTTTGACCACTTTTCAGAATAAGAAATAATCAGTAGGACATGCAGCTGCTGTGTAAAGGCCAGGGGAAATTAAAACGTTTCCCATAAGGAAACAAATGAGCAAAATACATATGCAGCTTGATTAGAATTTGCATTGTAACATCATTAATTACTAGAAAGCCACAGGTGGGAATGACATGAGGCATGAAAATATGATTATGAAGGGAGAAATGATGACTCTGTCAATAGCACAGTCCTTACAAAGGGACTTCAAATTGGTGAATGGCTGAAGTTGTCCAAACAACTTCTAACAGAGGAAATGTTTCATAAGAAAAGAGTACAAAACAAAAGATTTTTCTAATACTTAATGCTTTTTAGTCCTTTACAAATATAATTTAATTTTTTTAAATGCATTTAACAGAAAAAGGTGTAAACACTTGGCAATCTACTGGTCTTCTGATGACAATAACTAATCTTGACAGACAGTAATTTTACAGAAATGCTCAGGATAAGAAAACAAGTTTTTACTGCAAGTGAGATTGACAGCATAGAGATGTTCCGGGCTCTCTTTGATTGTGATTCATCTTATGCTACCCCATCTCTTTTTGGCAATTCTGTTTAGGCTCTTCTGTCTGGAAGCTTTACCATAGGGCTTGGCCACTGGCATAGTCCAGGTTTTAAAATACTGTTGCAATCTTAACAGAACTAATCTGGGGTCTTGTCATAATCTTTTCTTGCCACAAATAAAAAAAAAAGTAAGATTTTTCTAGGCTTCTGAATACAAAGATCTGTCACCTTTCAAAGAATTCAGTACTGGAATTGATAAAGGAATTAAATCTTCCTTCAAATGGCTGTGTTGCTAGCAGAATGAGTAATATTCAGAAAAAGCAGCTTTGCCAACCTTGAGGCTATGTTGAAAGTCTCCTCAAAGCACAGGTCTGACAGAGAGATCAGTGATAAAGCATGCAATGCTGATTCTGATGACTGAGTTGTTGCTACCAGGTCAAAAAACCATCATTAAATGGGGTCCCATTTTTCACTTGCTTGTGACATATGAGGTACAAAAGCAGAAATTTTGTCAATTGGGTAATTTGGGTAGCTGACTCCAATGAACACAAAGCTCTTCTCTCTATTCCTGCAGGATATCTTTCATTAGCTATAAGATGGAAAGTGGTTTTGTCTGGAACAGCCGTAGATATCTCTATGTAATTGACTTGGAACACAAATTCTTAAATGGGATGAATTAAGAGCATAAACAGAAGGCAAAATGATACTCATCATCAGCAGCATACGACTGCTCAGGAATATGAGTCCTTGTATGTAAATAGCATCATGGGTTAAAACGCAGCCTCTAAGGCTCAGTATATCAGCATGAGCCTCAGCTTATCTACAGTGCATTGAAGTCTTTTCCTGCCTTTCCCCACAAAACAGAATAAAAATTGTTTTCTACCCTTTTCATATTCCCTGAGAGGAAAAGCTACCTCACTGTGCTCGAAGCAGTTAAAAGTAAAGCAAACAATCTGAAACAAAGCCCAACAACTTTTGTTGTTATAGGATTGTTTCCTATCTCAAGTAAAGCAATAAAAATATTGATTGGTGGAAGAAAGCCTGAAAATCAAAATGATTTGTCTCAGTAGTGGTTCCTAGAAGAATGAGCTCCTCAGCTGTTGTAAATTGTCCAGCTTCCATGGATTTAGGCTTTAGTGCAATCATCACATGTGTGTGAAATGTCACAAGAACTATTAAGCATTAGATATTAGATGATAAAAGTAAATAGAAACTAACAATGTTTGTATTTGAACTCAAGTCCTTCGGTTATTTTCTGCCCTGCTTTTCTAACCTAAATAAAAACTGAAGGACTTCACTTTACTCCTGCTACCACAAGTCACAGATCGCTTATAGCCATGGAATGATTTTGTCCACCAAGCTCCCCTCCATCACCACTGGAGTTCTGATCAATCAACCTTGTAAAGTACAATCCTCAGTATGTTTAGTATTATCATCAGCAGCCAGTTTTCTCTCCCTGCTATGAGGCTGTACCTCAAAAAGAGGTGCTCTGAAAACCTTATGTGTCAAACATAAATTGTCACCCCTTCTGAAGAAAATGCAGATTCAGAGAAATTCATTTTACTAGGGTTTGAGGAACCATTACAGTACTGCCACACTTTTGCTACAGGGACTTGGGCAAACAGAGGCCAGCTGGGTGGGTTAATAGGGATCTTTCACTAAAAAGTACTGCAGGACTGCAGCTACTCATTTTAATTCTTCATCCTCAGGTAAGCTTCTCCTTCCTGGATTTTCAGTCTCATAATATTTTCATATGCACCACTTTCTCTTCTGTTTCCATATTTCCTCCTGTCATTTTATATGCTCTTTCTGTGCTGTGTGTCCTCTGTTTTTCACTGTTGCTGCTTTAGCATTCTGATTCCAAACTCAGTAAGCGTTGCCTGTGGTCTAATCATTGTGCCTGCTATGTCTTGCTATTAGAATTTGCCCTCTCTCTTCTCATCTGTTTCAGTAATTGACCTCTTTATTTGTTAGTTTAACATTTTCATTCCTTGCTCTAGTTATCGTCATTATTCTACTTATATAGACTCACTAGTGTTTAACTCCATAATCATTATATATAGAGAAAAGCTGCAAGCAATTTGGAACAGTAAGTCCCTCTAAAAAGAGAAAATGCTTTAGAACACTTTTTTTCTTTTTTTTTTTTCTTCTCTTCAAAAGATTGTTTTTTAAAGCTAATCAACTAATGCACCAGAATAAACTGCTCTATCTAGAGAATCAACACAGCCTCTCTGTCCAGTGAGCAAGAATGAAATGCCTCAAGGAGAATGATGTTTTTTGCATTAGCCACATTCAGAACAGAGATGGTGGCCAAAATATTGACTGTTGATAGCTATTAAAATTCTTCTTGATGGCTGAACTGGAGAATTTGTTTTAACATAGGCCAAACCTCCAAATCTGTTTCCTATTCATGCTGTCCCTGCAGTTTTAATTGGAGAAGTTATGCTTTTCCTCTTAAACTCTGTAGTACACTTTTAAAATAAATCTGTCATATTTCACTTCAGAGACAGTGGCTTGACTCATAAATCTGGACTCAAATGACCTAGACAGGCAATATCAGCCATCTTTAGTCTCAAGGCAGGATCTGCAACGAATAAACTCTTTTCTCTATCATGTATTCCTTTTAAAAAGCCTACTCGACAAGACTCTATAAACCTAACATTAGGAAGGTTTTCTTATTGGTGGCATAAATCTTGCTTGAAACAGGGTAAACGAGTAATCTCTTGTTCTACCTATAATAAGCACAGAGGTCAGCTTATCTCTTTGTTATTTTTTTGCAGCAAATTTTTACATATTGGAAAACAGTGGCATTTTATGTCCTTCCCTGTGACTAAATGAACCCAATCCTTTCAATTTTTCTTGCTGTATTATGTTTTATAGACTTCTGGTAATTTTTGTTTTCCTGTGGAATCTTTCCTGTTAGCCTACCTTTGCTTTGAACTCTAAAGACCACTGACATGCCATCATTTTGGGGTTTTCTTTTATGTGTACTGAGCACAATAGGAGGTTTACATACATAACATATTGTTTAATTGTTACCACTGAGCTACTGAAAGAGAATTCCTCTTTTGACAAGGAATTAGCAGTACTGATCCCTATGAAACTTACTCATTCTGCCTTCTGTGTACAAGGTTAAACTTTATGTTCCTCTGCCTCTCAGAGAGGAGTGGACTTATGCTTCTCTAGCAATTCTAAAACCCTTTTGCATAGAAGTGGCTACTTTCAGAATACAGTAAAGCCTTAGATAATACTCAAGCTTTGTTAAAAATAGGCTTGATCTCCAAATCTTGTGAGCTATTACAGTGTAAAGAAGGACAGTACAGGAAGATATTTTTCTTTGCATACATCTTTCTTGTCTTCAAGCAACTCACTTTGTTATCTTAACTCTCATCTTTCTGGTTCTCTGCATGCCGAACTCTAGCTGAAGTTAATGGGAGCACTGCATGCAAACTTCCAGGTTCAAGCCCCCTCTCAAAATAATCTCTCCTACACTTGCAGATTCTTTGATATCATGAAAGCTTTACTGTAAGGTTGCTTTTCTCTTGTAAATAGGATCAAAGGCAGCATGTCATTTTATTTTATTTTATTTTATTTTTGTCTGCTGTCTGGTTGCTGTCATCTCTTCTTTTTCTGGCTCATCGTGTATTGTACCTTGAACATTATATCTCACAGCACTTCACAGTTTGGTTCCACCCTCTTTGTGTGGTACATGACACGTTTAAGTGCTTTTTCCTATCAATATGGCATTTTGTACGATATATACAACTCTGCTAAGCTAATTGTGATGTTGTGCTTCTAGATCCAGTACAAATGTCCTTTTTTTCAAGCTTTCTCTTATGCTTACATATCCTTTACTTTCTAAGCATGTAAGAAGTGTTTTCCTAATTGATCTATTTGTGTGGCAATTTCATAATGTAAACTGTTGCCGTTTTCCTAGGACAAACAATTCTTCTTTTCTAGATAATACCTCAAAACTGTCTTGAATGTGTCATATGGATGATGAGCATGCAGGTTGTAAGTTTCATAAGCGTCTCAGACTTGCAGTGTTGCAATGTATTCAAACAATACTTTTTTCTTTTAACCCTTTATCATAACCCTTTGGCAATACTAAGCAGCTGAACAGAAAGAAAACTCTTCTGATTGGAGGAGCCTCTCTCAAATTCCAAATTACTCTGAAGAAGGTCATTCCTGCCCTTCTCAGAAGCTCCAGGAAAGTAATTGCATTCCTTCAGTCAAAAAGGAATCCTCAAAGCCAAGGGTATGCTGTGGGGTTGTTGTTTTTTTTTTGTTGCTATCACTTTAGTTTTTATTTATTATATATATATATAAAGGAATAATTGAGCAGATGTGATGGAGTGATTGTTCCTCTGTACACAGCACCACTAAGGGTATTATGAAAAGATGCCATTAACTCAAGGAGAATGTGGAAAATCTAACAAGGAGAATAGCTTCTATTTACTGAAAAAATGATTGAGAGGCAATCATTGCATTTATTTATTTACTTTTCACTGGATTTAGCTACTCCTCTACAAAAAGCTGGTTTTAATAGACAGAGAAGGGCTCATTCTGGTTGACCCACACCAAATGAAGCATTGTGCCTGAATGTCAAAGTTAGGAGAGCTCGTTTGTAAACGACAAAATGTAACTTCATAGCAAAGAGCTTTAAATAAGATAAAGGCAATTTCTGACAACATAGAAGGAAACAAGAATTCTAGACCAGTTTCACATGGGAATAACACAAGTTAGACAATTGCCATGAAGCATGACAAATT
The DNA here is from genome assembly GCA_035772895.1 of Perdix hodgsoniae. Taxonomy (NCBI): domain Eukaryota; kingdom Metazoa; phylum Chordata; class Aves; order Galliformes; family Phasianidae; genus Perdix; species Perdix hodgsoniae. The sequence continues at coordinate 5,747,843 of JAPSGF010000008.1, forward strand.
CCCAGCCATTTCATCTCTGCTCAGCCTAGTGGAGAAAATGGCATACATTGCCACTCATGAGTGCAGCCCCGTGTTCACTTATGTGACTGTGATGACATGCAAACAAAATTTCACCTTCAAGATCTTGAAAGCTTTCCTGGAATGGGACAGGTGGATTTGTAATTCTGCTGTCCTTTGCACCTTCAGGCAACTAGGTGAATTGGGAAGAGCACATCTTTGCTTTTTGTGGGGTATAAACAACAACCTTTGTGGATTGGTCCTCGGCCACTGTGTCAGATTCGTGCACTCAGAAGCAAAGGTGAGCTCTTCTCAATTCAGAGAAGGACTCCAGGTTTTTACTGCTATACAAGAGTACTGCATCTCTTTGTTTTGTAGCATTGCAAGGGCCTTGGGCATTTCTTAGAGCTTTGTTTCAGATATCTCTTTCTGATGCACTTACCAGTTAGATCTCAAGGGGGTTGAATCATTTTAATTTGAGCAAAGTTAGTGGATTTACTTACAGGGAAGAAATGCAATGGCCTGTGATACAAAAGAGGTGACCTTCAGCACTAATTTTAAATCCTGTTATGAATTCCTATGCATAGATACTGCTGAGGGAAAACTTTGGCACAATATGCATTTAATTTAAAAGTGGTGTTTATTACAATTGTGCAGAGGTGTTCTAGCATGTATGAAGAGTTAAATCCAGAGAAAATCATTTTAACCGAAGATCAAGATGAAAAGCCAAGTTACATTATAAAGATACTTAAGCAAATGTACCATATTTAATCTGCTCTCACATTAAAGCAACTTCTAATTTGCACTTTCACTTACATTTCTAATGCAGTGGTATTTATTACCTTTTGTCTACCTTACCAAATGAGCAACAATCTCTAGAGATCTCTCCTCTCTGATTAGAAAACACTTGCTGCAAAATAATAGATTTATGAAATATACATGAAGAAACTTTTATTAAAATTACATTAATAGCTAAATTCTGCGCACAATTACACTTGGCCATTGCAAAATCAATGAATTGCACCAGGATAATAGAGAGCAGAATTTGCCCCAACTGAATAATTTTAGCAGATTAAATACAGTGAAACTAGATATTAATATTGACACTCTCTGTTTGAAATATCCTGCTCTTGTGGACCCTGGATTCATGATTTAGGACTCTGTCTGGAGGATCAAAGCCACTCTGTCAGCTAGTTCTGTCAGCAAGACAATATATGCTCAGACAAATAGTCTCATATATAACTCCACTTCTGGGAGGTAAAAGGAGGAGAACCTTATTCTCTCCTTTGCACCAGGTCAGAATTAATATTCACCCACAGCGCATGATAATACATATCTGAGTAAGCTTTACACTGTCTAGCTCAGTCACTGAGAACAACAGAGCTGCAGCAGCATGGAGTTCAACAGAGGCCAAGAGCCCAAATATTTATTCAGACTACTTTGTCACTAGCTTGCTTTGGTGGCTCTTTTAAGTTGGCAACGATATGAGATTGGCTGAGGTCCAAGCAGCAGGTTTATTACCTTCAAATGCAGAGTAGGGTTTATTAGCCTTGGTAGAGCACTGTGGTAATATAGTATATATGATGTTGTATAGATAGGGAAGTAAAGTGTCTTTAATTCTTCTGGTCTGCAAGCTAGCTCATAGATCTGAATTGTGTTTTGTACTCTAAGGAAATTATATCCCCCGTCTGAGGGAAAGTCTGGCCTGGGGAAGGAAAAAAACATCTGGGGCTAATGACTGTGCTGAACTGCGTGGATGTTTAGTCAGGGCTTTGTTGCTAGAGTGCAGACTTGCAGGCAAAGGAACAAGATGGTACCCATGAGAGATGCAGGCTTATACAAAAATTCAAAGAACAAGGGTAGTGTGGGAAGACACAATTGCTCGAGGGGATGGAGCTGTGCAGCTTCCCAGTGGAGTGACCCCAGTGTTAGACACCTCAGAGTCGCTCCACTCTCCATTCGCATTGAACTGGAGAATTATGTTTTTGGGAGGTTTCTGAACGTAGTGCTGCTTAACAGCTGTGAGATTCCAGTGCAAGTTAGGGATGCCCAAGGGTTTTGCACTGCTACTTTGGGTGGACTGTCTGCCACCCCAGTTGCTAGATCTCAATAATTATGACAGGGAAAGTTCAGATAAGATATTAGGAACAATTTCTTCTCAGAAAGAGTGGTGATGCATTGGAGCAGACTGCCTGGGGAAATGGTGGAGTCAACTTTCCTGGAGATGTTCAAGAACAGTGTAGATGTAGCACTGAGGGACATGGTTAGCAGAGATGGTGGCGATGGGCTGACAGTTGGACTAGATGATCTTAGTCGTCTTTCCAATCTTAATGATTATATGATTCTGCTTACCAGTGCTGGTGGATAGAAGCAGCACAGAAACCACTGTAATTAAAAGGAGATGTAAAGGGGATGTTTGAAAAATTGCTCACAGCTTCAAGGGTGTTAAATGTCTGTTTCTAAATGAGCTATCTGACTGAAGACAAATACAGCAATGAAGAAGAAATAAAACATTAAAAAAAAAAAAAGTAAAAAAAAAGTGTGGGTATACTGATAGGCTGGGAAGACCCATACAGAAGTAAATTAATTACATTTCAAGTAAGGCAGGTTGTTCTTCCTGACTAAAGTGTGAAGAACCTGGAGAGAAGAAGGAACTGTAATCACAGAACGGAATCATAACATCATTTAGGTTGGAAAAGACCTTAAGGATCATCAAGTCCAAATGTCAGCTGACTTACCAAGCCCAACCACTAAATCCTGTCTCTCTGTGCTACGTCCATATGTCTCTTAAATATCTGCTGTACTCTCCTGGACAGCCTGTTCTAATGCTTGACTACTTTTTTTTTTTTTTTTTTAAATGAATAAATTTTTCCTATTTAATCTAAACCTCCCAATTGCATGCTGAGAGCTTTTCATCATGTCCTGTCACTTGACACCCGAGAACAAGACTGACACCTCAATCACTGCAGCCTCCTGCCAGGTAGTTGTAGATAGTGGTGCGGTCCTCCCTCAGTCTATTCTTCTCCACACCAAACACTGACCTCTTCAAGCAATCTTTATAAATCTTATTTTCTTGTCCCTTCACCAGATTCATTCTTCTTCTCTGTGTAGGCTCAGTCAACCGAATACTCTTCTTCTAGTGAAGTGACCATATCTGAACGCAGTATTTGTGGTGCAGTCTCACTAGTGCTGTGTACAGAGGGACTGATGTGATACATTCCTACTCCTTTTCTTCTCTGTTTTTCACTATAGTTTCAGACACATTTTTTTTCTTGCAGCGGACAAAAAAGCTGTGTCTTTACCTAAGGAATCTAATAGCTTCACCTAATTTGGCTTTGGTCACAGATCCCATATAAGAACACTTTTACAGCTGCATATGTTAAAAAAGGACCTGTAGGTTGCAATCCCTAGAGCCTGGCTTGGGAGTAGATGAACTGCAGAGTGTGAAGATTTTCTGATCAAAACCAGAGGTGTCACTGTGGTCAGACACAAGCTGAGCACTTGCTGCCATAGTAGGCTGACAGAGAGTTATCTTCTCCAGGCATCTCCATCCAGCTTACAACAGGATGGCAGAATGGGGCTGGGGAACAGGACCCCGCATCCCTCTCATTGTGTATGCTGAAAAGAACAGCTGGATTAAGATGCCTCCTTCCCTCCGCAGCCCTTCTTATCCGCACTGAAATCACCAAGGCAATAATATGTTGGATGTCTGAGGACTTCAGAATGGATGCCCTATTATTTCTCCCTTTTGTTTTGTTATAATACGTGTGACCTTCAACTGCTTTCAAACACTTTTCACTCCACAGAGAAAATATCATGCTGAATGGCTTAACCGTGATTTCAGTACAAAACTAACCAACAAAAAAGCGTCTGGGACAAAAGCAATAATACGGGCAACGACATTCAGAAGTGTTAGAAGTAAATCTAACTGCACACAAAGCAGAGTTCAGCTAAGTGTCACTGCCTAAAAACATCCTCTGTTCTCTGTGAAATGAAGTTAGAAAAGAGCTAAATCGAGTACTAAAACTCATTGAATGCATTTAAAGAGCTGGAAGATAGGGGATATGCCTGCTGTGAGGTACTGTGGGCACCAGTTTTGCATCTCTGCATATTTTAGAGGTGAGACAGAGAAGGACTGGTCTTTCAGGTGGTGTAAAAGCATGCAGAGATTTGCTTACACATGAATCTGCTTCATGGCCAATGCTTATTTCTACCAGGTAGTCCCTGTTAGTCCTTTAGGTAGTCCCTGGGGTTGCTCAGCCCAGAGCAGAGGAGCTGAGAGGAAGCCTGATGGTGGCTACAACTCCTCACAGGAAGCAGAGGAGCAATGCTGAGCTCTGCTCTCTGTGACAGAGACAGGGCCTGAGGGAACGGCATGGAGCTGTGTCAGGGGAGGGCAGCTGGGGATTGGGGACAGAGTCTGCACCAGAGGGTGGTGGGCATGGAACAGCCTGCCCAGGGCAGTGGGTACAGCCCTGACCTGTTGGCCTCCAAAGAATGTCTGGAAACCATTCTGGAATATATGGTCTGATTTTTGGGTGACCTTGTATGGAGCTAGGAGTTCGAATGGATCCAGAGGAGGGCCACAAAGATGATAAGGCTGGAGCACTTCCCATATGGAGACTTGCTGAGAGAGTTGGGCTCTTCAGCCTGGAAAAAGAGGCTCTGGGAGGACATTATAGCGGCCTTCCAGTGCCTGAAAGGGCCATATGGGAAAGCTGGGGAGAGACTTTTTATATGGGCATATAGCAACATGATGAGGGAAAATGGCTTTAAAATGGAAAACAGCAGATTTAAACTAGATATCAGGAAGAAATTCTTTACTGTGAGGGTGGTGAGACACTGTAACAGGTTTCCCAGTGAGGCTGTGGAATCCCCTCCTTTGGAAGCATTCAAGGCCAGGCTGGATGGGGCTTTGAGCAACCTGGTCTAGAGTGAGATGTCCCTGCCTACAGCACGGGGTTGGAACTAGATAATATTAAAGGTCCCAAACCATCCTATGATTGTATAATCCTTGTGGATCCTTTCCAACTCAGAATATTATACGATTCTATCTTCTGTGATTCTGTAATCAGTCAGATAGCCCTTCTTATCTGATTTTGAGCCTGAGCACGGAAGTGATGGGGAAAGGTTGAGGGAACTGGGTTTGCTTAGCATGGAGAAGAGAAGGCTCTGGGGAGACCTCATTGTGACCTTTCAATATTTGAAAGGAGCATATAAACGGGAGGGGGTATGACTGTTTACAAGGGTGGATAGTGATAACACAAGGAGGAATGGTTTTAAACTAAGACAGGGGAGATTTCGGTTAAATATCAGGAAGAAGTATTTCACACAGAGGGTGGTGACACACTGGAACAGGTTGCCCAAGGAGGCTGTGGATGCCCCATCCCTGGACGCATTCAAGGCCAGGCTGGATGTGGCTGTGGGCAGCCTGGTCTGGTGGTTGGTGACCCTGCACATAGCAGGGGGGTTGAAAATGGATGATCACTGTGGTCCTTTTCAACACAGGCCATTCTATGATTTTATGATTTTATTTCCAAATCAATAAAATGGTAATCTATTGTCATATGCCACCCCTATCTTCACCCACTCTTTTCTCACAGTTTTACTGTCATTCAGATTAGGTTTAGTCCTACATGTCAGGGATGGAAAATGTGTCCCGGTTGTGCTGAAGGAACAGGGAAAGATGTACAATTTATTTAACAAAGTTATGCTGTGGCACACAAGTACTTTCAGACGCAGGGGGTAATGCATAAGCTGATGTTTCATTTGCATGCTAAGAAAGGTCTGAATGTCTGCTCATTCTCTGCTTGGATCACAGTAATATGCATGAGTGAGAAAGGAGGATAATAACCAGTGGAAGGAGTTGCTTTTATTAACATACTTTTGCATTTCTTCTTCTAGATGAAAACTTTGGAAGCAAATATTTTCTTCTTTTACTTAGGTGTAAAAGTAGATGGGTTTGTGTGTGCGTTCCAAATATTACAAATGGGAAGAAAAAGGTGTCAGTCTATTTTTAATTAGGTTAAAAAAAAAAAGAGAATGTTCACATGGGTTTGATAAGAAATGTAAAATACTCCCACAGAAAATGCTATTTTCCTGTCAGCTGCAGTGAACAACAACTTTGATATTTAGCACCAACTGAAATGGGCTTGTGCTGAGACCTTGGCCATAATTACAGAATCACAGTGGTTGTAAGGGACCTCTGGAGATCACCTAGTCCGGCCCCTGGCTAGAGCAGGTTCCCTACAGAAGGTCACACAGGAATGTGCTCAGGTGGCTTTTGAGATGTCTAGAGAAGGAGACCACAACCTCTCTGGGCAGCGTGTTCCAGTGCTCTGTCACCCTCACAGGACTGGCTGTAGAGCTTCTACACCAGTTTGTTTTAGAGCATGTCAGCCTCATTGATATCTGTTGATTATGTTATCAAGGTTTTTGGCAGTCAACCAGTCAAACAGTTAAGGAACTCGTATTTATCTAATGAGGCTGATTTTTTTTTTTTTTAATTTTTTTTTTAACTTACTACGTTGTTTTCAAAGAATCTATTTGTTTAATTGTTTATTTACCTTTTATAAACTTCAGGAATTCTGAAATATTTTAATCACATTGAGGATTTCAGACTCTCAGAGACAGGATCGATTAAACTTTAATTTATATTAAAAGATGTCCTCTGCAACCTTTATATGCTTTCAGCACAGCATATTTTCCTTTCTCAAATCCAGGAAACTTATTGCAAAGGAAGTATTTTGCTTGACACTGAAAACTTGGGATCAAGGAACAACAGATAGGAGAAGTAAACCATAAGAATCATAAGGAATTAGAATACCTTGTTCATCTATAGTCTGCAGCAGGAAATGAATATTTATGTCTGAAACGTTATGTTAAAACATTCTTCCTTAATATGTATTTATATACAACCTTCCACAAGAAGTCTGCCTTCAAAAGCAGCAGACACTGACATCCTGTCTTGCCACAAACACAACATCTCATCAGATGCTCAGAAAGAATTTATACAAGACTTTGTGAAGTGCCTTACAAATAGCACACATTCTATTGAAGAAAGCATCGCCATTTCAAGATGAAGAAGTAAATCTGTTCAGTGCTTTAGGAGTTTGAAGCAGCTTTAGGAGTTTAAAATGATTTCTTTAAAAAATGTAGGTTCCCTGCTTAATGTTTCCCCTGGACCCCTCTGGCTAACAAATGACTTGTTTATAACATTTCTAAATATAGGTCCAGGTAACAGATTAAATCTCGTTCAAAGATCGCTTCTCTTCTAAAACAAAAGTAATGAAAATCTTTTTGTTCTTTGTTAGATTTCTTTGCTTGTAAAGAAAGCCTCTGAAAAATACCTTGTTAAACTAAACGTACTTATCATTTTCCTATAATCTGAATATATTTAATCCTTTTTTCCAAATAAACAACGAAAATATTTTTGAGCACTTTTTTGTCTTTTCTGTTTTGTTATTGAAAGCTTTACCCTACTCGTCTAGAAAAGAACCAGCACCTCTGGCAGAATTCCTTACGTTCATATATTTTATTACCTGTGACAGCTACATCCTTTGCTTTTTACTTGATTATTTTTGTTTCCTTCCTTAATCAGTTTCCTGAACATTCTAGCTTCTAAATTTATACCCTTTTCTGTCATGTTGCCTTTTTTTTTTCTCATTACAAACACACTCACATGCACACACACAGATCACAAAAATATTTTAGCTTTTGCAGGTGCTTTTGTTCTCTCTGCTCAAGTTGAGTTGTTTTATAACTATAATCACCTCATTCTTCATTTTTTTCAGATGTGGGATGGAGTTTTTTGGCCATCAAATGAAATAATTAACAAGTTTCCCAAAATTATTCATACCTCTCTCTAGTTATATCAGCCTGTAGTTGTTTTCAGCAATATGAACCTCTCTCTTTTAAATCACCAATCCTTACTTATTTGAACTTCCTATCTGACTGCATATAATGAATGTAATTAACTCATGATAACTTGTTCCTAAAACAATATTTGCTTTTAGATCTTAGATCAGTGCCCTTTTATCTGCCAAGATGCAATCAAATTTATCTTTGCATGACATTATTATTTTGAGTTAGAAAATTGTCAGGTTTTTTAAAATTTTTTAAATTATTATTTTATTTAAGAAATTCTGAAGTTCTTTTTGTACTTGATAGATCTCTAATATATATCACTTATGTTGAGATGTCTGCTTTTTTTTTTTTTTTTTTTTTTTTTTTTTTTTTCCTTATGTAGGACAGGCAGGGTTTTAAAAAGCTATTCATGAAGTTCTGAAATGTGAAATGATGATCTGAACCACCGGCTTGTGCCCTGCCTTGTACTATATTGGCTAGGAAACAGATCCATAAACCTTCCAGATCACTTGTACAGCACTTTGTCAGTGGCTCATACATAAGTATTTTGTGGAATGTAAAACAGCTTCCTTATCCTTTCTATTGCAGAACCTCATTTGCACTATAGCTTGTCCCTTAGTGACAAGTTTTTCCTCTGATTCTGCAACAGAAATTTTTCCAAATGTGCTTTCTCCAAATATCCTTTCTGTATGCTATGTGGTTTCTTTTCCTCTGTTCCTCCTTCGCATGTCTGCCTCCAAAGCTTGGCTGGAAAATTGTTTATATAAAAATTCTTGCTGCAGATTCTCATTCCCTCAGTAATCTGGGAAGGCTTAGCTACTTGATGATTTCGAGCACTGATTCTGATCAAAGATCCGCTAGGCACAGCCAGATGGGTCCCACCGAAACACCAACAAGCCGATCAGGAGGCTTGATAGGAGATTGAGAGACTATCCCCACAGCCTTCCCAAAGGATGAAACTTGAGTAGGAAATAGACACACATACGCATGCAAATGCTCTCCCAACTCACCTTTTCCAACTGTGCTACCAGCGAGCACAGACTCTGCAGCTAGCCTTTCAGAAACTCCCTTGTTAGCTGCTCTGTTTGCCAGGCTCAGCTGTTTCATTCAGCTTTTTGATTTTGAGTAAAGTTATTTCAATGGCTAAGCAGAAGGAACGATGCATGCAATGCCCTTATGGATTATCGCAAGTTATGAACTGTGCATGGTGGTGCAAATAGTAATATACATGTATCACGCTGAAGTGAGAGATGGTCCCAATGATCACAACAGAAAGGCAAAGAATAAACAAGCACCAGAATTTACCTTGCTGTTTGAAAGAAACATTTGATTTCTACTAAAGCTGAAAGTGCTAAAGAATATTTTCAAACTTTCTGACAGACGGAAATGTCTTAGGGAACCTGACGCAGAGCAATTATGGATGCTCAAAAACAACAAAGATTTTGAACATGAAAGGAGAATACTAAAAGGATTTTTATACTTGACAGTTCATTTCATTGTATTCTCTTTTTATATTAAATTATTAAAGAGAGGTATATCAACGTGTATATTTTCAGTCCCTTTTTGCCAGTTTAGTTTATTGGAAAAGTTTTAATGTATCCCAACAAAATATTTTAATAATATTTAAAAAATATTACAATTTGCTGATTTTCCTTCAGTAAATTATTGGTTGTACCATCTGACAGGCTATTCTTCCTCTATCAAATGAAGCTTCTTTCTTAATTTAATAGAGTATTGAGAGTGGGATATGGATAAGAGAATTTGCTTATCATCTTTTAAATAGATTTGAACTCTCATCTGTATTATACCACTGAATTTAACAGCACTATGATTTTTGGAGTATTTATGTCTGCAAGAACTGTAATAGTATATTAGAATAAAATAGCCACCTAATTCGGGTACCAATTATTCTTTCATGGTACTGACACAAAAATGTGAGAGTTTTGGGCATTATTTTTATGCTGCTTAATAATTAGCGTGTTTTTAAGTTTTTACAGACAAGTTTCTATAATACACTGTGTAGACCACAGGCACCTATTCTGAACTATTTGTATGGATACTGCTATAACGTTGAGTCAGGCTCCTCTTGAGAGAAAGTAAGTTATCCCATCTCAGGATAAGTGTCTAAGTTAAATACACTAACATTTACTTGGAAATACTCATCTCTCTTCATTGAATGTAGGAGCAGCTTGGAGACAAGCTCAGCCAAGTACTGAACATTTAGATTGCTAAAATTAGGTGAGATATATCCCTCTGCAGGAGCACAGGCTCGCTGCTCAGTCAATGAAGAGGCAGGAGACAAGAGTCTGAATTAGGACTCAGTGTCTCTCCATCTGCTCTTTGAGGACTTTGCAAGTGTAACCTGGGCATCTACACGAGAAGGTGCAATCTAAATGCCTGGAGTGGGATACCTATTTGATCAAAGCACTTTATCCACTCTACTAGGAGTTACAAAGAGGTTTACAATGGCACACTATGCTGAAATTATCCAATTCCGGAGGATCCGCATTGTGCTTACAAAAGGGGTTTGCAATACATAAGTACAGAGCCACAACAGTTAAAGTCAACTCGAGTTTTCATGTGGTACTATTGGGGGAAAAATTATCTTCATTTCCCCACTCCATGTGTTATTATCTTCTTCCTAAATGTAGATTATGTGCAGGAACCAGAACTTTTATTTGACTCAAAGGTGCCGTGTACTTTCCTGGCAGTATGATAATATACAGGACTTGCATGTAGCCAAAATGTTTTGATGCTGCTAACCAATATTTTAAATTCTCTGTAGGAAGTCTGTATGTACCTTCTTCTCATCAGCACTCTCATCCCTGTCATACAGACCCCTTCACAGTTAACATGGCTTTAAGCAAGAACGAAAAAAAGCCTTGTTCTAAATTTATGTATTCTTCTTCTAGCATCTTGGCCAGCTGCAGCTTCTGTTTACTGTTCAACAAACCCTTGGAGTACTGGAGTAGTTGCTAAGCTATCAGAAAGAGCTGGGAAAGCTGGACATTACTGTAACTCACAATTTGACGTGTGCTCCCTGTGGATGGCTGCTCACTAAATAAATTTTGGGTGAGATCTGTTCTATTTGCAGAAATCTTATCAAGGAAAAAAAGGAAGTCTACAGTATAAAAGTAAAAATCTCATTGCTTTTAAAAGGAGTTCTTCTAGCTCTACTAGGAATTAATGGAGTAATAAACTGAGCAGGATCTGGCCTTGTTTGTTTGTTTGTTTTTAAGTAACTAGTTTTCAAAACGCTACATGTTATGGGCATTATTTTTGTAGGAAAGAGCTGTAAATGAGCTTTCTTCACAATTAGAGTGTTGGATGGCAATTTGTGTCATATATTAATGCTAATTTTACTCTGGAATCTGTTATCAACCTTTGGCCAGTATAGTCTGAAGAACTGAAGAGAGTAAAAGACAAGAAAGGGAAAGCAGAAAGTTAGTAAATTACTATTTTTGGAGACTGAGGTGCAAGTAAAATCACACCTTCTGTGCCTGTCACCTAGGTAACCTTTTGCAGTGCATTTCACTTTTCTAAAACTAGATGTGTGAATTATTCTACAGGATCACAGCTATCTGTGAGGGGCATCCTCTTCCCACCTGTTCCTTTTCCCTTTTCAAGGATGGGTACTCTGTAACATCTCTGGGTAACCTGTGCCTATATTTGACCATCTTCAGAAAGAAAATGTGTTTTCTTAAGTTTGCATGAACTTTTATGGTATTTCAGTTTATGTCCATTGCCTGTCCTGTCACTAGACTCCACTGTGAAGAGCCTTGTTCTGTCTTCTGCAGTCTCCCTAAGAAGTAAGGATCACCTTCTTCAATCTACTGGTAATAGTCTTCCTCTTGCAGTCTAGTATGGCATGGTCTTTCTTTCTTTTCTTTTCTTTTTTTCTTTTTTTTTTTTTCAAAGGCACAATGCAGGTGTATGATCTACTCATTGCACACCAGATCTATATGCCCTTCTCTGTAGAACTGCTTTTCAACTAGTCAATTCCCAGAGTGCACAGGTTCAGAGGGATATTTTGCTCTACATGCAGAATTTGGCCATTGCCTATGGAACATCAGGAGGTTCAAGATGGTCTACCATTCAAGTGAATGCTTTTGAAAAGCAACACAAATGTCTTGTGCATCAACAATTCCTCCCAGTTTTGCACCCCTATAATTTTTGCTGAGGGTGCATTCTCTCCCATTGTTCTAGACAAGATGTCCCAAACCTGTGCAAAATTCTACACAGTTTTGGAAATATTACTGACCTCTTGGATATATGATTGTGACTGGCCTCCAAATAGACCTTGGGTAAATGATCCCACCAATTTAAAGCAATTAGTTTAGGCAGCTTTCAGTCTGCCCCACTTTCCATTTATAAAACCTATTCTGCATTATTTTAACAGTAAGTATATTATGATAGACAGTCTTGAATGCTTTACTGACGTCAAAACAGGCAATGAATGCTGCTTGGACCTCATCTATGAAAGAAGTAGTTTGTTGGTAGAAGGCTTGGTAAGATGTAAATTCCCCTTCATATAATCATGCTGACTGTTCTGAGACACCTTAAATTATTTTTTGGAAAATATTTCTGGGATTATTTTCTCCATCCCCTCTCCAAACATTGAGATGAAGCTGACAAATTTACAGTACTATGGATCTTCTACCTTGCCCTTGAAGTGACATTTATTTTGTTTCAGGCCTCAGAAACCTCTGCCAATCACTGTATCATGTTCAACTCTAAGTATGCTTTTGTGTTTTTTCTTCATGATTTCACAATATCTCTAAGTTCCTGCTGGGTCACTTGCCGCTGATTCTACGCCCTTTATGTTTTCCCTGTGTATCTGTATTTTGTTAGGAGCTACTTGGTCACTCATGCAGGACGCCTACTGCCTTTATTTGATTTTATTCTCGTTGGAATTGACAATTCTTTCCTAGACCCTTCTTCTCTCAAAGATGATCTCCCATGATTCTTCCAAGAATATCTCTGAGCACGTCAAAGTCTTCTCTCTTGAAGTCCAGTATTATGATTCTGCTATTTGTTTTGCTTCCTCCTGTAAGGATCCTGAACTCCTCTACTTCATGGTTGATGTACACAATGCTGACTCTGACCATCATGGACCTTTACTTCCTTGTTTGTAATACCTGCAGAAATTTCCCCTTACCTCCTCGATTCATTCTTTGTCTGTGTTAAGAAATCACCAATGCACTCCAGAAACACCCTGGATTACTTTTTTTTCTTGCTTTAGTAGATCTGAAGTAGTATCTTTAGTAGATATTAGGATAGTTAAAATCCTCCATGAAGACCAAGGTCTTCAAACAGGATGCACCTTCCATTTTTGTAGAAGCCTCCTGCAATTTTTTCCCAGTTAAGCATCCTGTGGCAGATGTCAGCATTGTCCCTCTTGGTTTGGCATCTACATCTAAATCATAAGCTCTCACTTTGCTCATCACCTGTCCCTAGGAAGAGCCCCATGCATTTAAAGAAAGGGCAACTTTCCTTGCTGTCCCACTCTGTCTATTTTAAAAAGCTTGTATCTACCCATTTGCAACACTCCAGTCATGTGAACTATCTCACCACCTATCTCTGATCCTGGTGAAACTGCACTGAGAGGAGAACTGTAACTTCATGCAGATATCTAATGCTTCCAGTTTATTCCCTATTTTGTTTGTATTAGTGTACAGGCATTTTAGAGTGACAGGGACTGTTGTGTGGTTGAGGCTTAGCCAACTCAGAGGCTTCTTTGGATACAGTCTCATTTGCTACTATATAGTTCCATATCTGCGGGCAGAGTGCAAGCCGTCTTCTTGGTGCCATAAGCCATGAACTGCCAGCCTTTTTCATTTTGAGAGTCTCCATTTCCCTGACTGATAAGCTCAGACTTGGCTGTCCCTCCTTCAGTACTGCTGAGGGTTCAGGCTCTTGAAGCTGCAGGATTTTGGAGACAATCTGTTTAATCTGCTTTGAGCAGAGGGTTGGACTAAGTGATCTCCAATAATACCTTCCAACCTCAAATATTCCGTGATACTATAAAACTGCTGCACAGACTGCTGTGTCTCTTGGTTGCCTATACTGGCTGTGGTTCCTATCTTTCCTTCTCTTCCTGCCTCTCCTAGATTTAGAGGCTATATCTCATCCAATGCACTGTTTTGTTTCGTTTTGCAAATTAAATGAACAATGGAACTATTTGGTCCAAGGATTTCTGCATCTCAATCTGAAGCAGACTCGAGTATGAGGGGCTATGAACAGCCACTTCTTACTGAATGATTGGTGCATTAATCTATATTTACTGTTTTTATTTTATGAATTTTGAAATCTGTAGTCATGTCTCATTCAGATAAATCTACTAAAGTGAGTGGAAGTTTAGCTGTGTAACAAATGGGTAATAAATGAATAAGACCTCCAGGATTTGGCATGCTAATGATTATAATTTAACACTACCATAGCTCTTTCCAACTTCAAAGTGCTTCACGAACATTAACCAGTCTAATTAATTTCATTTAGAGATGTTCCTACTGTATCTTTTCCTCTACTGAGCACTGTAGTACACTTACTGCTGTATTGTAATTCAAAGGTTGTTATGGTAAAGATTTTGACAAGAACAGAGAATCCCTTGTGAAAATTTGCAATTGTGCTAATTACATCAGAGATCAGACATCAAGATTATCCTTGAAAAAGATCCCAGCACATACCACAGGTATACCAAGTCTCTCAATAGAAGAGCTAGACTTGGCCATTCCACCACTTCCTCTGGCATTTCCCTACTGTAGGGATAAACAGATTTAATAACTTGCAAAATTGATTGAAAGCCATGTTAACATTCATACTCAGGCTCAGAAAATGCAGACAAGAAAACAAAGAACCCATGTAACTATCGTAGCACTCCCAGTCAACTTGTCAAAGCTAAATAAAGTAGGACAGAAGAATGACATATGATTTTAAGACAGTGAGGCATCTGTGTTTCATAATTTTCTATCCTGAGATACATTATTCAAAGTGTTATCTTGTTAGGCTATCTTACGGGGAGTTACAAAAGACAGTGTAATAGGTACTTATCAGTAATTTGACAGACTGGTCCAACTTCCTCACTATGGGGATCTGGCTGTCAGTTTTGGGATGTCTCTTCACAGGCCTTGTATATATAGCAGGAGTAGATTGTGAGCATAAACACTTGGCGACGTGGCGACGCAGAGGTACAAGAGGGGTTGCCCTTCTGCTAAGCTTCACTGGTTGTCTGAACATATTTCCTTCTTGCTGTTGTTTCTTTTTTTTTTTAAGGCAATTCAGTAAGGTATCATCCCTTGGAAGCCCGACAGTTGGTGTGTTGATATTGTAAGTTCCCGTTCTAGGACAAAGTAGCACTGTCCATGGGGAAGTACCCATGAGACTTGGAGCATTTAGTGATTTGGAAATTATGTCTGACTAGAATACCTATAGAGGTCAGTATCATTTTGCAAATATTGCTAGTGAAAGTGAGTTCAAACTACATTGTTTCTTGTAGTTATTAAGAATATGAAAGGAAGGGGAACTTACCCCATATGATGTATCCATGACCTACCAGCAAGAAGAAAGTCTCAGACTATGGCAATGTTACTACCTGAAGGCAGTCCTGAGACCAATGGACTTCTACTGCTTCTCAGTCACACTATTCAGTACCAGCCTCCTTCAGAGCCCTCTTAGTTGGCATGTTCCAAAATGGAGCATTGGGATGAGCTAACAACCTGGGGGCAATCACAAGGTGAATGCTGAGTTTCCCTCCCAACTTTCTTATTTATAACAGTTTGAACAACTTTTTCTAAGTCTTCCCATACTTTTTCTGACAAGTCCAAATTGAGAACTATGTTTCAGGCTGGAAAATATCACGAAACTTTGAGAGAAATTGATGCCCTGTAAAAATCACAGTTCTGGTGGACACAAATTCATTTCAACACTGTATAATTCAGACATCTGTTTCTGTGGTAGTGAGCTGGTATGTATCTGAAATGACCAAAGGCAGAATCAGATCGTGTTTATTTGTATATCATTGAATATCTGATCCTCAGTTGCATATAAATGGAATTCATAGTGGCTCCTATAACAGTGCTTCTGATTTCTCTTTGAAAGATGGTTGGAAATTCCCTGAGATGTTCCTGTATAAAAAAAAATAAATCTGAATTTAGCGTTACTTTGAAATCATACAATGGTATTTAACAGAATATTATATTCCTGGAATAGTCAATTCAAAATAAGAAAAAATCATTTGATTCCTATTAATAAATGATAGATGTTTTCCAGAAGGAAAATCTTATTACATTTCTAGAGAATTACATTATTTTAATTGCCATTCATTTTTTTTCTTTCCCATCACTGTTGAACTTCTTAATTAATGGTAGTCCCTGTTGCCAAGGATTTTAGTCTTCTTCATATGAGACCTGAATAATACTTTGTTTGTTTATGATTTAACACCACAGTGCATTTCTCCTTTTTCATGTACTGACACTCCTCTGTATGCAAAATATTACTCAGTTCCAGTTGTTTGTATAATATAAACTTCTTAGTCTATCTAATCTTTCTCCTGAGTTACAGGGTGCTTCTTAAGTGTGATTCTAAAGAAGTGAGGTTTTAACCACAAGGCTGTGTAGCTCCTCTTCACTGAAATTCTTCTACATGCACTTTTTTCCAAAAAACACTATCATGTATCAAAATCAAATGGCATAGTGGAGGCTAATGTTTAATCAGAGACATATGCAGTTTTATGAATCTTGTGACTTCTCTGTCCCAAGACACTGACCATGGTTGGTAGAGAGATGAGATTCGTTGGCACATCTGTCACAGCTGTGTGAGGCATGGTGCTAGTGCCAGGCTGTAAGGTTCCCAGAGTTTCCTAGATGTCTCTGAGGTTCCTCTTGTTCCCAAAGGAATCTTATCTCCATTCCTGAAGTATCTTAGAAAGTTATTTATTTCTACTTGTTGTAGTGTTGTGTAAAAAATACCAGCCTGGTGACCTGCCTCTACAAAACTCTCACTTTTTCTGACTTGCTGTAGTCACTGTTGGTGCTCACAGTCAGCTCCTGTTGTCGATTCTTACTGAGGATGTTTATAGACAAATTTGGACGAATTCCCACTTGATGGTCAACAGGTTTTTTCACAGCTTGACTTTTTATTTTTCAGGACCACACAAATCATTCAAAGGTAGGATTTATTTATTTATTTATTTTCAACAAGAGATTTGTCATATTTCATCTATTTCTGAAACAAAATGTCATTTACAATTCATGGGCTTACGCTAACAGCTCTGCTAATTAGGTCCAACTCATATTAACTACTTCATGTGCTCAGAACAAGACTTGCTGTTGCCAACAAGTTGCTGACAAATTATATGACTTACCTGATGCCACGGGATAATAAGGTGATGATAAAAAATGGAATTTAAGGTTTATGTTCTGCAGTTTAGAAAGTATAGACCAAAGAGAGAAAAAGTTTCAAAAGGTTACAAACTTCCTGTGTGCTCTGAAGACCTCGTGATGATGGAGGAAATTTGTGCTCTAGAATAAAACACAGAGATCAAATTCTAAACTACTTTGTTGAGTGACTTTAAAGCAATGAATTTGGTCTATGTTAGCATTTTCCCCAACCTCCTCTATTTGCTTGCACCAAGAATTTATCCTTAGCTTATTGAAGATTGCTCTTGTGTCCTACAGAATGTCTTGAGCAAAGGGAGCACCATCTTGAGGGATCGACTGATCAATCCTAGCTCTAAGCTTAGTCCCCATCATTGTCCCTTCAGGATCCCCAGGTGATTGGCATTTTAATGCTTTATTCTGATTCTTCTGAAGCTGTGATTTAGCATGTAGAAAATATAGTGCAAAATCATGCTAAAACTGTAATAAAAGATGTTTACTACATTTAATTGTCATCAGTCAACCTATTAAACTGTTGAGGAATATTAACAAGGGATACGATAATAACACCATATAAAGTTCATATGCATTTTTAGCATTTGTAAAATGTGTTAGAATTATTTAATACCTTTGCAACTATTTGTGTTTGATAATTAATGTGGGGTAAGGAGCTGTGCTGTTATTTCAACTATCTGAAAAAGGCAGAACAGCCTCAGTTTAACCTGATAGTTACTAATGAGCAAGAAGCAAAAAAGTCAGAGGACCTTTGCCCAAAAGCAAACGTTAATGCAGAAGTAGTCTACATCTTCCAAATGTGCTTGTTTGTTTTGACTCTACAAGCATATGGATTAGACTACCAAAGTGTTTTCTGCTCAAGGACTGCATTAAAAACAAAAAACAAAAAAAAACTTTCAGAAACAGAAGAAGCAGGCTTTCTAATCCTCACTACCTGCCAACTACTTACAAAATTTGTGTAGGAGAGAATAAATGGCTGGAATTGTAATGGTTATGACCTACAAATCACATTTCCTAAGACATTTAGATGAGTGCTTAGGTGTGAAGCCCCATCATGGGCAGTGAACCTCCCTGCTTTTGAATCCTGCAAATCAAAATTACTTCAGTACCTGTGTGGAGAAAAGGGGGAAATCAGGCGTCAGAATGTCCAAGATGAAAATTGCTGCTCAGCTCTCACTCCAACCCTGAAAAGCCTCAGAAGCTGCCCCTAACAGTCTCTCAGTATTTAACTTTTAAACACTCCAAGAACCTCACATTCTGCTTCTGTGCCTGTCCAGAAGTACTCAGTATAGAGAGCGCATGTGGAAAGTTTTAGTTCTACTCTAATGATGAATATGATAAAAATACACAGGTGGTTGCTATATTCTTTGAAAAATGTGCACAGGATGGTCTCATGTCTGAGCATTCATTTAGGTATGGGAGACACAAATTCAACACATTTCTTCACCCAAAAATGATTGGGATCACTTTCATCCCCCCGCTCCTGAAAAAATAACAGAAGTCCTATGTATCAACTTACCATTAGCAGTCATATGATCTAAATCCCATTTTCAGATACCAAATTCTTATTTTGAGTGTAGGGTTGAATGTTGAAATCAGTAATATGTAAAAGTAGAGAAATGTCTGATTATCACTTGTATATTTATGCCTAATTCATTTCTACAACTCATTTAAAATTGTTGAAGAGCTGCCTGAATGGAAGACTGTTTCTCTTGTGGTATCATCTCATTGCAGTTACTTTTGATTTCAAGTTCTCTTTTCCAAGCTAAAGAAGACTTCTCAAGGTGGGTGTCTCAGTTATGGGCTCTTGACTCCATCTGTGCACTTTAGAAATGTTGACATTCAGAACTTAAGATCACTTTGCTATGTTTGGTGTGTACAGGGATGTGCATGTATTTGAGAGAGGGGAATTTAAAGACAATGAACTCCCTTCTTTTTTACAGTGACAGCTAATGCTTAATGGCTAGACAAGATGGAAGTGATTTTTGCATTTGTGTGTATTCCTTGTGTTCTCTGAGCCATTGTGCAAGTCCTCTAGTATAGAGAGGTATCTGTTGTATTTCATTATTATGTATGAAATAATTAAATAAAATAAGCAATACCAGATTACAGAGGAACATTTGTCAGTAAATGGTCAGTGTAAAAACCTATTCCATTACTTTATACCTGTTTTTTTCCACCAGTGACATGTTACAACAGATCAAATCAAAAATAAGAACTGCTCACTCTTTCTTTAGGGGCTCTTTCGGAAAGGACTGACTTTTGCCTTGTATATCTCACTTGCTACTTGTCCATGGCCAGTGAATTCAAGACAGAATTTGACCAAATGAATAATAGATGAATAAGAAAAGAGAGAGACTTTTCACGTGATCTGACAGTAGTAGGACAAGGGGGAATGGTTTTAAACTAAAAGAAGGGAGATTTAAGTCAGATGTTAGTGGGAAATTCTTTACGGAGAGAGTGGTGAGACACTGGTACAGGCTGTCCAGAGAAGCTGTGGGTGCCCCATCCCTGCAGGTACACAAGGCCAGGTTAGATGGGGCCCTGGGCAGCCTGAACTGGTGGGTGGAACACTGCCCACAGCAAGGGATTGAGACTGGATAGGTTTTAAGGTCCTTTCCAATCCGAGCCATTCTGTGATTCTATAAAAGATGGGACTAAAGTCCCATCCAGCCACCACCATCAGGGTCTTTCCTTTGCATGACATTCATCTTGGAGATGCTTTGCTGATCCTGGCAGATCTTCTCTTCCAGTTTGCCAGCTTGCCTGTTATTCAGCCCTGTAAGCCAAAACAGAATCTTTAAAGCGTATGATAAAGCCCTTTGTAACAGGAGAGGGAGCTCTCACAACACCGATGAAAAGTTTTTGAGGGTGCTGTTTATCCAAGAAAGGCAGTGAAGGACAGAGACCTGTCTTTATAGCAAAGAGGAAGAAGGTGCATGGACATGTATTAACTCATGGAAGGCAGCTATAGCTTAGGCTGCCTATTCCACAAACAAACAAACAAACAAACAAACAAACAAACAAATAAAAAAGCTTGGAATTTCAATGCATTTAGCAACTACACTTTCCACAAAACTTGTAACAGCTTGGCCCTTGTATGTGCCATAAATCATGGGAAGATATCCACATATGAAAGGAGAAATCCCATGGCTTTTCTCCCGCAGTCAGCTGAGCTGCTTTGTTGCTGCTGGTCACAGTGGCACAATGTAATGCCTGGCACATGAACATCCCAAGTGAGCATCAAGAGAGCAGTGAAACACAAAGGAATTTGTTATCTCACTGATTTTGTTTTAGGAAAACTTACTGATATGATACTGGAAGAACTGTCAGTTCTGATCTCTGGTTTCACCGAGGTCTAGGAAGTTAATTTTGCCTGTCCAGAATTATGCCATGTGCATTTTACATAGGTGGAGAGTTAACCAAAATAATTAATATTTCCAACACGATGTTTTAATATCTTTTAAAGAAAAATAAAGACAGAAGTATTTTATCTAGTAAAAACATAAAAGAAAAACTAATATAAAATACTTCATAGATTTTATTTCTGGAAATTTCCAAGGAAACAAAAAAATTACCAACAACCCAGAACAATTCATGATCTATGTGCTTTGAAGCATTGACAGAACCTCTTCCGAAATCAGAAACCTCTATGTCTTTAAAAACACATCAGTAATGAGCAACATTTGGTATGCAATTATTGCTGTAGAGTTGGTAAGAAACAGTATATTTACTATTGTTTACTATTTTTTGATAATATATAGTAGTTGGTACTGTTATATAACTTCCTAGAAATTGTCAATCTTTCCATAAAACTTTATTAATTTTCTGGATACATATGTTAGTTCTCCTAGGTGATTTGGTAACCTGCATGAAAACAGATGTGTACCTCTTCTGTGTTCTTTATTTACATCCCTTCTGCAGAAATTTTCTTGCACAATGTAGACATTATTCCTTTAGTTTTCTATTTGTGTCCTGAAATGGCAGAGACAATAATGGCAGCACAACCATAGGGAGATGAAAGCATAAAAATACATATGAACAGATCTGCTCTCGTTTGTTATGATGTAAATGCCAAGATGCTTCGTTTGCTGCAGTGAGCAGACCATTGATTTAGGCCTTCAGCTTGCGCCGGATTCAGAACATGTTAGACTGTGCCAAAGGACATCATTATCAGTGTCAATGAGACTCTCTTTGGATACCAATGTTTTATCATGAGGAAACTCAGTATAATTTCCAGAGGCCAAGGAATGTGTCACTAGAAAAAGAATGAAACTAATTTGAGCTATCCCTTTTCTCTTATCTTTATAGATGACAGGAAGAGTAGTGACTCATAGTCTGTCATAAATCTGAAGAATGTCAAGAGAATTCAGAGGAATTCTTCAAATGGAGATCAAAAGCAGAAACTTTCTGTAGACTTACAAAGTACCCAGAAACAGGATGAAAATGGCTTACGACCTTATGAGGCACTGAGCCACATTTAAACAACTTGCAGAAACAGAGCATTGTTGTTATGAGTAATGCTAATTCTCAGGTAGTTTTGGAAAAGAAAAACTAGGAGAAAACCTGATTCAAGTCTCCTCTCTCATTTCTTCACAAGAAAAAAGATTTGAATCAAGTAGAGATCTTCATTGCTGCGCACTGAAGACAAATTTGAATATTGTCACCTATACTTAACAAATTATTTGGATAACTCCCTAGCAATGAGAGGAAGATATTCACATGAGAAGGAAAGTCGAGCCCTGTGTTAGTATTAGATTACTTGGCTCTACAAGGACAACAAAATTGTTAGGAATACTTCAAGTTCTTCGCCAATCTCATGGGTGGTGCAAAATGTTGATTCATGTTTCTTCAGGTGTAGAAGGGATCTGAATCTCAATAACCAACACTCTTGACCTATACTCATATAATTTGTGCTTGAACTAAAAGAGAGAAGATTTTTTTTTCTTTTCTCTGATTGTTTTCTAGGTGTAGGCCATCATTACTTTAATTTCTCACAAGCTGTGGGAATGAGATATTAGATGTCGTGAAATGAATATTGGATTAAAAAAAAAAGAAAAGACACAATGTAAATCTGTTTCCTCTGGAATACTTCTGATTCTTAAATTTGCCTTCCAAATAGAAAAACTGATGATTTCTATGGCTTTAGTTTTGATGAGATTATCAATTCTTCCATGCAGATGCTCTTTGAGAAATGGAGTTTATCCTGTTACTTTGTCTTAAAATTGATGTCTAGTGTTAAAGTAGAGAGCAGAGCAAAATGTAGAGCAGGTGAAAGATTAGAATTTACGTAGGATTAAAACTGATTGTTAAGAGGGAATTTATTGAACCTTATAAAATCCTCAATTGCATGCATAATGTCCCTATAGTTTACTGTTTCCTTTAATATAAACCAAGGAATTATAAGTATGGAACAGATGGTAAGAAGCACGTTTTCCATACGGAGAATTGTAAGTGCATCTTCCTGCAGAAAGGTTGTTGAAACAGATTCTAGGACTAAAAATTCTAACCTGTATTTAATCTGTGTGAAAAAATAAAAGTGTGAAGTTTTGATAACTGATCTTAGCATTAGTTTATGAAATGCAAAGCCTAAGACAATCTACTAGTCCACTGGAGATACTCAGCTATAGAAGAAATAAGGAATTGCTCTAGAATTATTGTAGAATTTGACTGTGGTGATTGTTGATGCCCTGTGAAACCAAGAGAAAGGGAAAACATGCATAACAGAAAACAATGACAGTCTTTTTGGTTTCCCTTTGTTTTTATTTTTTCACCTACATAATTTCTCTTTTAGTGGTCCTGAAATCCTTTCTATCACCTAGCATCCATGCATTTTCAGATCTTATTGGTATTCTTGTGATAGCATATTCTACACATACAGAGCTGTCTCTGAGCTGCCTGCCTATAGCTCTCTCTCAAAAACCTTCTTCAAGACTAGTTTTGAAGAGATTTACTGAAGAATTTTGCTGATCGATGAATTCTATAGCATGTTCATAGGGCATAAAGTGAGGAAGAACATTTTGGGAAGAACCTAAATATCTACAAGATAGAAATGAATTTACTCTCAAAAATTGCACAATCTGTGAAGATCGGTAAATAATTCTTAAGGTTCATTTGTTCCTCTTAGGAGATAAATTCTTCTCTGGAGGTGTCATTCTCTCCAACAATGTGTGGAGCCAAATGGCCTCAAAAGTCAAGAAGCCAAATCCTTAACTTATTTATTTACATTGAAGTCATTTCAGAGTTGTGTTATGGTAACCAAAGCTGAAGTGTTGATAATCAATGCAACACTTCCAAAATTACAGTAAAATCTTCTGTTACGTCTGGGTAAGTCAGGAAGGTTTTGATAGTGACTTTGGTGTCATTGGCATGAGTTTCAAATGGTTTAATTAAGATTAATTGGAGCCTGTATCTCTGAAATGCATGTTGCACATGTATTTTGAATAAAGAAGTATAAAGAGATATATCTCAAAGTCATATCACTGTTGAGGATTCAATGACCATGTAATTAGACTTAGATATCACATTTTCCTTTACTTAAATCATTCTTTACTGAGTAATTTCTTCTTTACTGTTAGTGGCATTGGACTATTTCCCAGAAGCTCGCTTTACAGATGCTGTGCCCAGTGGTAGACACTCTACAAGCATGAAACAGTTCTGGTGTAGTGCAAAATACACGACTTCATAGAAAAAAAAAATAGTACAATCTATATATTTGTAAATGTTAGAGATACATAGATACTAATATCCCTTTTCATCCTTTGAAATGATTTAATATAATACTGTTCCAGTCCAGACAAATAAAACAATGTTCAGATAATGCCAGAGGATGTGTTGACAGAGCATAGTGGTTTGGATAGTGCTGTACTAACAGGTTTACATCTCTCTTATGGCTGGCTGCCTATTTGGAGCAAGGGCAAAGCACACAGGATCTATGTACCCATTCATGAGAGGCACACACAGTGAGGCAAAAGCACTCAAAATGGAAAAAAAAAGGTGCTCTCCATCTCTATTAGAAGACAGGAGGAAAGGATCATCTTCACAAGAAAAAAAAACTGAATAGTGTTATCATTCTTAAGATGATGATCTAAGGATGATCAATAGAATAACATCAAAAAGCAAAATTCCTTATTCTTATATACTTCTTACTACATAAGTCCCCTGCCATTCTCCCTTAATGCAAATGCTATTTACTTCCATGATGTATTCCTTTTTCTAATTCCACTCATATTAGGCAGATTATCCATCTCTGCCTTACAGCCAGTGCCATAATTGTAAATCCTACATGTTCTCGAACTGGTTATAAAGTAAAACTCTTTTTAAGAGTTTCAGGATTGTGACTGGTTGCATAAAGTAGATTATTCCTGTCTAGGGTTTCCAGGAAATTGTTGTATTCTACTTATTACCTGTCTTTGAAATGAAAACATCAAGATAGTTTATCTCTGAAATTCTATACTCCACAGTATACGAGACCAAAAACTTAATAGCATCATGAATTTCATATAAAATAACAATACATTCGTCCAAGATAGCTTTCTCTCTATTCCACATCATGTAATCACAGTCAATAAACTTATACACATTGCACCATATAAATGTATTAAAATCTCTGATTGACTGAACTAATCTCTTTTTCAGAATAGGCTGTAAATAAGTAAGCATGGTGCTGGATACAAACCTTGGCTATATGCCTCTTGTGAAGAGATGAATCCAGACATGTTCTGATATTTAAGAATAGTTTAAGTGAAATGTTAATGGAGAGAATGTACTCTTGAATTGCCTTGCAAAACACAAGTAATCCAAGCAGTCCTTAATGGTCTTCCTATCTATTGACTATCTTTTGCTGTCACTTAGGTCTCAGCAATTACTTGGTCTGCAGCAGTGTTGCAGGGAGGTGTGGATTTAAATTATGCATTGGTATAGAAGTATGGACTCAATTCTACTCAATTTAGGTACCTTGATGAAATGCTGGAATTAGGAATCTGGTCATGGTAACTCTATACTCAATGGAAATAGACAGAAACCTCCAGACAGTGATTCAGCTGTTATGTGGTCAGAATTACCCTCTGGAGGTCATTGTCACTCTAAGTTTACTATAGACAGAACCTTGGGCAAAGCTGCATTTTGCATGTAAACCTCAGTTAGGTTGATTTAATCTGGTCACAGAGCTTTTCTCATATAGTTAAATGAGCAAGCTCGTCAAAATCACTGAGTTCGCACTGATTCAAAATACACAAGAGAGAAAACAAGCACCATGTATTTTAGGAACTAGGCTTAACCATTAAAAAGTATTTTCTTTTAGCTCATAGAATCATAGAATCTTTTTTGTGTTGTGTTGGAAGGAACATTTAGAAATTGTCTGGTCTAACTGCCCTGCAATGAACAGGGGCACCTACAGTTAGATCAGGGTGCTTAGAGCCCTGTCCAGACTGACCTTGAATGTCTCCAGGGACAGAGCATTCATTGACTCTCTGGGAAACTTGTTCCAGTGCTTCACTTCCCTCATTATAAAGAACTTTCTCCTTATATCCAGTCTAAATCTCTTTTTTTTTTTTTAGTTTGAAAACATTTCCCCTTGTCCTATTTCAACTGATGCTGCTAAAGAGTCTGTTCCCTTTTATAAAGTCTCCCTTCAGATATCCAAAGGCTGCTCTCAGGTCTCCCTGGAGCCTTCTCTTCTCCAGACTGAACAGCCCCAGCTCTCTCATCCTGTCCTCGTAAAAGAGATGTTCCATTCCTGGGATCATTTTTGTGTCCCTCCTCTGGATGCTCTCCAGCAGGTCCTTGTCTCTCCTGTACTCCATATCTGGGTGCAGTACTCCAGGCGAGGTCTCACTGATGCAGAGTAGAGGGGAAGGATCATCTCCCTCAACCTGGTAGCTTTGCTTCTTTTGATGCAGCCCAGGGTATGGTTGGCTTTCTGGGCTGGGACAACTTGGACAGAATATGAAAAAGGCACATTTGAACATGGCAATTTAGGTGTTCCAATGATTGGGTATTTGGTTTAATATGGGCATTCCATTAATTAACTGATGACTACTTTTTCATGCTTATCTTCATGTCCTTCCAAAGTTCATTTCTGCCAAAATATTGTGCCCCTGACCTATGTGTTTTGAAGTCACATCTCATTTCACTGATCTTTAACTTAGCAGATGCTGCAATGGCATTTGAAGATATAAACAAGCACAATGTCTCTCCACTGAACAATCAAGAACTGTGGTCCCTGTGAAGTAACCCTAAACAGCAAACTCCTAGCCTTGGTACTAGTCAGCAAATTTCCTATGGACTCCCCTGAGCCCAGGATTTTATGCAGTGACCCTGTAACAAACGCAATCACTGTTGTCGTTTTGTCTGTCTCCCATACTCATTTGTCTGTAATGTTGTTTGCAATTTCCATGCTTTAGAGTTTAAACATTTCATGTAGGGACCCTGCCTGAATATGTCTGTAAATCACCTATCACACGACTGATGTAGTAATACAATAATAATAATTAATTAATTATGGGCCTGTTCCTTAGAAGTGTCGAGAACTGGCAACTGACGTTGATGTCAAACTCTCTCAGAGGAATCGAGTCATTAATAATAAATAATAGCAAGAAAATAATAATATCACATTCTGTTTTTTCTTAGTGCTGTGATGATCAAATCCTGCTTTCCATTTGCTAACTATGTGCATATGGATGAAGTTGCAGAGAGCAGATACTGTGAGTCATACTAGTTAAATGTTCCTTATGAGCTTTGTGCTGTCTTCATACAATTGGCACCTCGGTGAAATTTGCAGAGACTGCCAAGTATTTTGAAAGGAATATTTTAGAGGGATCAGAAGTCCAAGCGTCTTGCAAGATAAGAATTAAGAAAAACAGCTAATTATATATCAGGTTGTTTTAAACTTATTTCATTTAAATCCCCAAATAGCTGATATGCATACCACCATCTTCTCTCCCCTCTTGGAGTTTGACTGCTTTTGTATGCCACTGAACTACTCCCCTAAAGCTGTGTATCCAGACACTCTTGCAACCTGATCTAAGGCAGAAGTGACACAAGAAGGGCATTTGTTTCATCACTGGTCACAATGCACTTTCTCTGCTGCTGCACAGAGGACTTCATTTGAGGCTGCCAATCAGTCATCCTTCAAGCATAAAAATTACTTTTGTAACAAAGGAGTTATTATCCACATAATTCTCTGCTTTTCTTAACTGTTGATTTTCTTAGTCCTTTGTGTTAAGTTATTACATCAAAGTTGATTGAAGGCAGTTAAATGGTAATCACTTGATTTTTAATGTTGCAGGAATCTCAAAGGACTGTGTTACTTGTAATTACAGCATTTTTCTTTACATTGCTTTGAATCTTAGGAGACAATCCTTTCACTATTTTTCCTGGTTAATCTGCCTTTAGAATGGCTTTATTTCTTCAGCTCATCAATTTTTGTAATGCTAGTCAATAAAAACAAAACAGGGAAACTGCACAATAGTTCCTCTGCTATGTGGAAATATATATATATTTCTTGCCAAGACTGACTGAAACCTTAGAGAATTTCTGCATCTTTGTTTACAAACACGTGTGAATGAAGTCTCTGTTGCCTGAATTTTTAGAAGAACTGGCATTTTTATACTATCAAGTTAATGAGTATAATTATGACAAGAAAAAGAAAAAAAAAAGTGAAAAAGATAATGCTAAATATGTTAGGAAGAACAGATTACAATTATGAAATTTTTGTTTAGGATGTGTTTTGTACTCCAGTTCCATTCTATTATGGTGAATGCTACTAAATTAATAAGCCAACATCCAGAAGAAAAGCAAGGCAGATGCAGCAGTGCTATACCACACACAGAAGCATATGAAGGGAACCATATTTATCCTTCGTAGTAATACAGAATTCACTCTAAATGCATTTACTTCAGTTTCCATCTGCTGCATTTACTTCAGATTCCATCTGCTGCATTTTTGAAACAAGCAACTGTTTTATCATTTTTAGGCAAAGTATTTTTTCTTTGGTTGTAAGGCATTTAGACTCAACTGAAATATCTAAGCATAGACATGTAGAAATACTCTGGGGGTTTGCTGGCCATTTCTTGCACTACCCATGGGCATGGACCTCTTGTAGGTCAGTCATACGTTCTGTGTCTCTATGTCACTTGTGGCCATCTCTGTTATACCAAGCATTTCAAGAGGTACAGCAGCTGATGTCTAGGCACTAGAGTCCTACCCAGTGTACCATTTTACCTAGAACAAAGTCTTTCTCAAGCTTCTAAGGCATTGTTAAATCAAGAAATAAGTTACATTCACAATTTTCACATCTCAGAGCACTTGTAACTTGTGACATTTGTGTGGGTCTTAGATAGAGGAATGATTCTCTGTCATTCCAGAATTTGTATAAGGGCTTATATATTTTATGACCATTATCGTTATAGGGAAACTGCAGATGTAGTATGTGCTAAACTGGAAACTTCATAGAAGAACTGGAAACAAGGGTTCATGGAGTTCCCATATACAGAATAACTTACAGTTTTTGCTTTTTCTGTTTCTATGCTGAAACACCAAGTAATTATGTTAGTGCCAATATAAAAAGTTTCTTGTAGCACAGAAATGTTTCTTTACACTTTTCCTCCGCTCCTCTCCCCTTCCCCTTCCCCTTCCCCTTCCCCTTCCCCTTCTCCTTCCCCTTCCCCTTCCCCTTCCCCTTCCCCTTCCCCTTCCCCATATAAAAATAGAATGAAATATAACTATAATTCCTATTTTCCAGTTAATCCTTTATAATGATTTGAGTATTATGAACTTTCGTGCCGTCATTCTCCTTAGTTGTATATTTGTTCCTCTGAATGAGGAACTGTATCCATGTCCTACAAGTGGAGATGTAAGAGAACTTAGTCCCTCTTTCTCAGGAAAATGTATCTGAATGTAGGTATGACAATTCTTGTGTCAAACTGTGCAATGGAGTAGAGCAAAAAAGTGTATCCAAAGAAAAATTCTCCAGTGCGCTACAGCAAGTTTCGCTGCTGCAAGAAGAGGAGGTTTATCGTTGGTGTTAAGGTGGGCATTGAGTATTTGGAAGGGACATCAAAGGTGAGCTGTGAATATAGAGTTGTCTCCTGGATTATATTGTATATAAGGTATAAGTGAAGGCCAGCTGAAATAAGGTTATCACAAAATTAGTCACTTGTTTCAGAAACTTTGCTATATAACTTGTTCCTTCCCTTGGCTAAAGTTACCCTCTAAACTCCTAGCTGTGAAATTAAATATGAAATGTTTGCCCATTAAATACTGCTGAATTGTACTTTTGTGTTTCTGAACTGTTTTAGTCTCTCTCCCCAAATGCAATTTTCCTTGAAATAAAGGAGATCTGACTATGAGATGCTAAGTTCTCTTGTGCTCCAACCATATATACAAATAATGCTATTTAATTTTTCCTATACGGCACTTCAGTGAGACTTCTGGTGAGACTAAATGCAGCTTGCAAGAGTAAGAGCTCTTAGGATCAAAGGATTTAAAATATTCTGCTCTTGTTAAGCTGCTGATGGCAGTCAATGAGTAACACACAAAAAAAAAAAGACAAAAGAACTGCTTATGTGCAACCCTCATTTGAAAGCAGGTGCTCTTGTAGTTATCCAGTAGAAGACTCAGTTCACAAGTCGTTGGTAGACTACAGAAGCAGGTTTAATACAAAAGAATCATCTCATTGACCCAGCTTGATCTGTGTTTCAAAGGCAAAAGCTGGAAGTCTACTACAATGAGCTTCACATATTGATCAGTAAAAGGAAATAATGACACAGCTCAGCCCATGCCATTGTCCCCTTTCTACTTTTTATCTTCTCCTACTTCTTTTCAAGGAAAAAAAAAAGTTGCAACTATTTTGTCTCAAGGAGCTTAGACTTCCTTCTCTAAACCTGGAAAAGATCCTGAGAAATCATGGGTATGCTGAAGGGATTTATGTTTGCTTTTTGCATTTTGACTTCACACAATAAATAAATATTTTTAAATGAAGACGGGGCAAGAAAGGGATGAAATGGAAATATTTTTTCTTTGCTTTTCTGTCCCTGTTTCACACACACAGGCACATGCTAGTTTTTCAAACTGAAATGAATATGAGCATCACTGTGAATAAACTCTCAGCTCTTCATTTTCCATTTTTGTGGGGATAATGAAATCAATTTAAAAAGACTAACAACAGACTGTTTTCCCACGAGTCAAAACTAATTTTCTGATATGAATGAAGGAGTTTTATACAGTGAATAGTATGAGGTATTGGAAAAATTTTAATGACCTAGATTTGGATTGGTTGTATTGCTCACAAGTGGCAATGTATGAATAATATAGGTCAGCCTCAGCAAAACCAGATGTTTTAGGTACCAAATGTCCAATTTGCAGAAATTAGAAAGAGGAATTATAGCTAATAATGAGTTTATAAAAATGCTCCGGTGGAGCTTTGCCTCATTACTAAAGTGGCTCAATGTCAAACATTGTCTCAGCTAACCCATTCATACTCATCCATCTATTGGCATTTGCATCCCAGTCATTGGTCCCTCTCGATGGTGCAGGGGAACAATCAGTTTATCAGGGTTTGTGTCATAGTCACAACACTGACAAACTAGTAAGTGCCTAAAAAGACACTAAAAAACTTACATGATCAGTACAATTACATTGGCTACAGCCAGTAAAAAGGATATTTTAAGTCTAGGTTGTATTTAACATGCTGAACTGGGCCACTCAGAGCTTTTTCCTGCTTTTCTTTCCTGCTTTTCTTTCCTGCTTTTCTTTCCTGCTTTTCTTTCTTTCTTTCCTGCTTTTCTTTCTTTCTTTCCTGCTTTTCTTTCTTTCTTTCTTTCTTTCTTTCTTTCTTTCTTTCTTTCTTT
>JAPSGF010000008.1:5778954-5931129 GCA_035772895.1 Perdix hodgsoniae
TTTCTTTCTTTCTTTCTTTCTTTCTTTCTTTCTTTCTTTCTTTCTTTCTTTCTTTCTTTCTTTCTTTCTTTCTCTCCTTCTCTCCTTCTCTCCTTCTCTCCTTCTCTCCTTCTCTCCTTCTTTCCTTCTTTCCTTCTTTCCTTCTTTCTTTCCTTCTTTCTTTCCTTCTTTCGTCCTTCCGTCCTTCCGTCCTTCCGTCCTTCCATTCTGCAGCTTGGATCACCCCACTCCAATTTTTTTTTTTTTTTTTTTTCCTGTGATGTATAACTTGGTTTCTAGGTTTGCAGGTCCACAAAACTTTGGAGGTGAAAAATATTATATTTCCATTCATAATTGTTTTATTTGGCTTATTGCTTGCAAAAGAAAAATAAAGCTCTGCATTTCAGTCATTATGAAAGGACATTATTAATTTATTCCCAATGTGCTAGAATTTGATAGTCTGTCTGTGTTCATAAAATGCCTTTGTAACTTGTTCTTTGTTATCTCCCAGGCATGTAGTTTAATTAACGCATGTACATTGCTTTGAAGATGTAAAGTGATATACGTATGCTAAAAGCATTAAATTATGGTTTTCACAGGTGAAACTGTGGGGCAGAAGGCAGAAAGTGCAACAGTGTTTGAAGGTAATCTTGCAAAGGATGGGAGTGAGAATAATGCTCCAAATTTGCTGCGGAAAGCAAAAATACCAATGTCAGCTACTGGAAAAGCACCTGCTTTTTGCTGCAATCCAAGATGCCTGCTGCTATTCTGTTCTGTAGCTCCCCTCAAATACAATCGATCATTTTTCATGATGATTTCATGATGCAGTTTTGGGAATGAGAAAGAGAGGTACCACAGGGAAGCATAAGGCCTAGCATTTCAAATCCATGTCTGCCAAATGTTAAAACAGGAAGAAAATGGATTCTATGAGTTACAGAATCAAGGAACCATAAGAGTTGGAAGAGACGTCTGGAGATCATAAAGTTAAACAGATTAATGCCTATCAATTTATTTAGCAAGTAATGGATAGGCTGGTGAGTTATATAATCTTGCTTAGTCAAAGCTACATCATGTCAGAGTTATTTTACACTGAAAGGTCAAATGCAGCAAAACAACTTAAGGACTTCAGCTAGGTCAGTAGCATTAGTTTCAAAATACCACTGTAAAATAACACAGTAGCTTACATATGGGGATTCAAGGAGGTCAGAAGAGGGGAATGAACTTGAACCCAGTAGCTTTCTGATAGTTTGCAGGCTTTTAGCATCCAATTTAAGGCAAAAGGAATGAAGTTAGTCTCATAAATATAGACACCTAGTGCCAATTGAAATGCTGAATTTGGGCTAGAAGCTGTGGTACAAGCCTTATGGGATACTCATGACCTTCCAGAGCAGAAGCACAGGAGAGCATCGATCTACCTCTCCTGTCTGTTAGCCCTGGGTGGATATCATATGTTAGGATGTTTCAGATGGCATTAACTGCATATCTTTATGTAACAGAATCCTGTCCATGTAGCCAAATTCATTGTTTGGCATTAGAAAAAGTGTCATGGCTTCTATTCAATTTTCATGCAGTTAATCTCTCTTCCTCTGGAGCCTTTGCATGCAGCAGACATCAAATCCGTACTACAAATGCTCACTACAGACTACATTAAAAATGTTAGGTTTTAACTAAGAGAAAATAAAACTGCTCATATGCATTTTTAGGTGGGCTTCCCTACCAATTGATAGGTTCTTCTGATTTAGGCTTTGTCGAGCATGTTGCGATTGCCATGATTTACAGCACAACACCACAAAGATCTGACAGTTAACACTGGAGCCACACTGTAGATTATTATGGGAGAAGCACTTAGTTTGTCTCAGCTAGAAATTTTACCTTGTGCATTTTATCGTGGACTTGTTACCTGATGTGGGAACATCTTCATTTTTCTATATGTGCTTTATCTTATTTTGGGTGGAAACAGGGAGGAGTCAGAAAATCACCATATTTATCATTCTGACTGACATGTTCTATTCTGACGGGTTTTATCTTGCACATGTTTATTATATTATTCACAACAGGATCCCCATTATGAAGTGAATGAATGCTACTATTCATTCAGAACAGATGTGCATAAAGTGACAGTCACAGAATCATTGCCTTTCATATGTCAAGGAAATCCGTACAAAGTTGGCTGTCAGTTGACACAGTTACATCAGTCAGTTTGAAAAGGATAGGTATACTTCAGTAACAACTATACCATATTAATTTCTACTGTATTGCTTGCTGTTGCCATGCTGCCCTAACTTGGTTTTATTGTTGCTGTTGTTATTTTTAAAAAAGCCACCAGCTACTGTGAAGCAAAAGTCATTATCAGTTTTCTTAGATTGCAGTACTCTATCTCTCTCTATTTTCATTGCTGATAAGCAAAATGAACAGGCAGACAGGTTCATCTTTTATACAAGTATGTAAAGCTCTGTTGTTACTAGTCTTCCAGTTTTGACTTTCATTCTAATTGCGCTGGGAAAACAATTTACAGATTTTAGTTTTGTTGTTTCTTTTCCTTTCTAGCGATGTGTAAATTCTCAAATTCAATCACTATAATGATGAAAACATGTTGAATAAACATACTGAAAGAAGCATATACCTGTCACAGAATTTTTTTCCCCAATATATCCAAGTAAAATCTATCCTAATCACTGCATCCATTTTTCAAAGGTAACAGAACAACAAGGCATTTCTAGAATTGGAGTTAATGATGACAGCTGAAAGATATAATGTTGTGTGAAAAAGCCTATATGTACAGTCACATTATTCTTTTTATTGCTAGTTCAGTGTATCTTGTATATTCTCTTGATGAGTCTGTGTAGTCTTAGTTTCTGTAGAGGTTTGAATGAAATTAAGGGGGTGCTGTCATGTTGTTATCAGCAAAAAGTTTAGATTTTTCTAAAAGAAAGTCTTTACATGCCAACATATCACATTTTACAAAGCTTTGCCTTGCTGTCTCTTACATGACTGAAATTTGACTCTAGCAGTTCATAGATTTTTTTTTTTTCTTTTTGCTTCTGTAGAAAAAGAGAATGCATGTACACGATCTAAAACTAATCCATCTATATTGCCTACTGCCTGAATAGGTTGACTAATGATAACTGATGATTATCTACTTGGAAAATAATGGGCAAATTTTCCTTTCTGTAACTCCACTGACTTGAGGCTACACTGTGTTTTAATTATAGCATGTTCAAGCTAGACTCAACAGAGAACTAGCAGATATGCTAAAGGGAAAAATCCTCCTTTGGTAGTGTGTCAGATTATTACTGTTATTTATTTAAGTGCTTCTAAAGTGACAGTCTTGACCTACTTGGTCTTTTCTTCTGCTAATGGCTGTGAAATTGAAACAATTCACTTGGCATTTTAGACTGTCATTAAAAAAAAGCCCAGGAATGCCATAATGGAGACATTTTTTGCCTATTTGTGTCACTACAAGCTGCTTAAAAGAGCTACTTTGCTGTACTGTTCACAGTGAAGAGGACATAAACCCTCTTGGAACAAGTTGGAGTACAAAACCAAGGTAAATTTATTTACCCACTCCATGCATAGTCACTTCTGAAGATCTCAGAAAAAGTCTTGAACCTTAACATCAGTTGAAAGCATCTTGTTCAGTAGGGTTATAATTGAATTCATGGTGCCCCTATCACATTTCTTTAAAAAGTCATGAATCTTCAGTCCCTGTGGTGAGAAACTGAGCTGACGCGATATAAACATTGAACAGTGCTAGGGTGCCTTGTCATGTGTGTTTGGGGAACTGTATAGAGTACTACAGAGGGAAGCCACGGGTTCTGGTTCTGACATTAACGTAGGAATTTCCATAAGTAATTCCTCCTGCTTCTTCTTCTTCTTCTTCTTTTTATTTTTTTTCTTCTTTTTCTTTTTACTGTTTCTTTTTTTGTTCCTTCTTTTTCCCCTCATTTTTTTTTCTTCTTCATTGTTTTTTATTTTAAACTTTAAAATTTTCACTTTTAAATGAACGTGATCCTATTTAGAGAATTAATCAAGTATTTGTCAAGTGCTTTATCAATGAAATACACAGTATAAAATCTGCCCAAATCATATGTAGATCCACAGAAGTAAACATTTAACAAAAAGTGTAAGGCAGAGCCAGGAGCATAGGCATTAAAATTCTGCTCAGAAGTGCAAGGAACCAAAAGCAGGGCATCTGAATGCAGAGAAAGCAAAGGCAGTCTTCCTGCTCATTTACTCACCCTTCTCCCATTGATCTCAGCTTCCTGACAGACCTCCCTGTTTTTTTCCCCCCTCTTTCCTCAGCCTAACTTCTTGTGAGGGTCCCACTAACCAGTTCGGCTGCAGTCTTTCTCAAACTACAGACTTGCAACTGTCATAGCTACCTGCTTCCTTTCTCACTCTGTCTGGAAAAGGAAGGTAAAAAAGATTTATGCTCATGGCAAGAGAGCATGGAGAACAGCAATAGAGGCACTACACCAATAGGAAATGAAATAAGAGGTTTTTTCTGCAGATTAACAGAGGACTAGAATAGTCCTAGCAG
Source organism: Perdix hodgsoniae (assembly GCA_035772895.1). Taxonomy (NCBI): domain Eukaryota; kingdom Metazoa; phylum Chordata; class Aves; order Galliformes; family Phasianidae; genus Perdix; species Perdix hodgsoniae. The sequence goes on from JAPSGF010000008.1 coordinate 5,783,474, forward strand.
GCTGAATCTTTCTTATGTTTATCAACAGAAACAGTGTCATGAGCAGCACAGGTAACAGAAGAAACCTGTGCTCCACCCAAGTCTGTCTTTCCCCTTGCCCATGGAAGCAGTTCTGCCTCCAACAGTCTTTCCTCCATTGACTCCCCACAGGAACAACTCTTCCTAACCAGTCTCTCCAGCAGCACTGACAATATCTGACTTATCTTCTTTCTCTCAAGCCACAACTACCAATTTCCCACTGCCCAACTCTCCAGCAGCCACCTCAGTTTCTATCATATCCTACAAGCTTGCTGTTAACATCACTGATCTCTATCTCCTCAGAGAACCTCCTGTACAGCTGGAGCACCATGTCCTGGCCTGGGACACTGAGCACAAGAAGGAAGCAGAGTTGTTGGAATGGGCCCAGAGGAAGGCCATGAAGATGATCAAACGGCTGGAGCACCTCTCCTCTGAAGAAAGTATGTGGTAGCTATGCTTGTTCATCTTGGAGAAGAGAAGGCTCTGAGAAGACCTCATCGCAGCATTCTGCTATTTGAGACAAGGGAGTTTATAAGTAGGAGAGGGAATGATCTAATAGTGATAGGACAAGCAGGAATGGCTTTAAACTAAAAGAGGGGAGATTTAGGTTAGATGTTAGGAAAAAATTATTTACTCAGATAGCAGTGAGGCACTGGCACAGGATGCCCAGAGATGTTGTGGATCACCCATCCCTGGAAGCATTCAAAACCAAGTTGGATGTGACCCTGGGCAGCCTGATCTGATGGGTGGCAATCCTGTGCATGGCACAGGGTGTTGGAACTTGATGATCTTTACGGTTTCTTCTGACTTTAGCCATTCTATGTTTCTATGGTTCTGCACATCAGGCTGGGCTTGTGGGCTACTAGATAGACTGCGGTAATCATAGTCTGACATGTGCACACGTCCAGCAGAATTGAAGAATTTAGCATAAAGTGCAGAGTTTTTTACTGCTCAGAATAATTTTTCAGTTTATCCAAGCTGTCCTCTCTGCAAGTAAACTGAACAATTAAAGGGCATTCACTTATTTTTCATGCTCTGAAAATATGATTTTTTCAGTACCTTCCAATTCACATTTTTTTCCCTCACTTCATTAACCATCCAGTGTGAACTTCATTGTCTCCACATTCAAACGCTTTAACTGGCTGATGGGTTTGGGGGAACATTTTGCAGACGCTGTCTTCTTTTTGCTCCATTCCCTCCGAGCACAAGTCCTGTTATACTCTGAAAAGAAAAAGAGAAATAAGAGGCAGAATAAATAATAATTTAAAAGCATGTATCTTTTCAGGTGGCAGCACTCAGCATTCCGCTGCAAACTGTGCCGTGTAGGATCTTGTAAAGCTTGATTGGAAACATATTAAAAATGTGTATAACTCTCCCTTCCCTTAGAATTAATGTTTTGCATTCAGTGGAGGCAGAACAAGGGTTTCAAGTGAAGTTTATGCTGACAAACAGCTGTGTTCTCTGCTATGGAGCCTTAAAGAAGTGAGCTTTTAAGACCTCATTAAAGACAAAGTTGGAGCAAATAGACTGGCAGCACTACAGCCATTTCAGGTGAAAAAGACAGGGTTTTTTCACAGACTCCTCAGAGGGTGTGTAATGAAAACTATCTGGAACATATCCTCATCATGAATGCCCAGCTGCCTAACTCAGATCTATCATTGTAGTTCAGGGATGAAATAGAAAGTGACCTGACCCGATTAAACCTTCAAAGTGCCCTGCTACCAACAATACAAACATCTAACGGCTGCCCTCATTCACAGGCATGTGCACTGTTAATATCTTGGGCTGTGTTTACAAAGTCATTGAAGTCAGTGTGATGTTGGACAGTGGCAGGAACACCTCTTCCAATCCAGCACACAAAAAGACTGTCACACAGGAAGAGAAAGATTACATTTAGTTGCAGTGTAACCCTGAAAGCAGACTATTAACTTCTAATCCAGACTTGTATTATTATTATTATTTTTTTCCTTCTGGAAAGCTACAGAGACGTGGAATTAAACTTGTGACTGCCAGAAAAAGGAGAGCAAGCAGGGGTAACTTGACAAAGTCTCAGGTCAGGATGTTGTGTCACAAGTGCAGCCATCCCTCTGGAGACAGTGACTGCTGCTCTCCAGCCCTGACCACCTTGTAACACTAAAGCTATGCAGGCTTATTTTTCAGTCAGACACGAAGCCCTTTGAAAGCCTTGCACTGTGTGCTAGCAAGTGAGCAGAGAGAAAAAGAAAAGCTCTGAAATGAATCCAGGTGCTGAGATTTGGGCATAAAATATTTTCCTTCAGGATGATGGCATCTTGCTAATCAGGCAACATCAGTGCTACAAAGATTTGGACTGTATGAATTCACCATGTATGGTCAGGGTCTGCTTGAAAAATCCCGATGTCCTAGCATGTGCATAGTACTGATTACATTTCAATGTTGGAAAATTTGCATTTTATTTAGGTATCAGCTTCTGAAGCTTGACAGAAGCCTGAAGAGTTCATAACATCTTTTCCTCAAATGGTCATTTCTCCATTGTTTAGATGCTTAATAGTGCTGATTCAAGCTTTTATGTCTCTTCAGAGGAAGGCAGAGTACTTATCCACTGATGCAAAGCTTTGTTTCTATCAAGTGCCACTTTTATCAGACATCAAGCAACTCCAGTGGCAGTTCAGAGCAGTGACCTTCAAACACATACAAACACTGTACTCAGTTCACCTGAACACACATTTTGAGTCACTGTTCTTCCCAGCATCTGAAACAGGTAACCTGAATCAAATTGTTCCAAAAACTGCTTGTAAGAGTAAAAAGTTGAAGATGAAAAAAGAAATCCGATGTATGTTATTCCATCATAGTAATGTTTTAATAATTCTCTGAGCCAAGCTCTCCTCCTAATCTAATGTCCACTAAATAAAACAAAGCAAAAGGTGACAGTCACATAGCAAAGTTGCTGACTTTCCAGGTATTTACAATGGCATTAGCCTTTATTTGTTTCTTAAATACTGTGGATTTATGGAAGTATATGCAAATTAAAGGTATATTCTATTTGCCAGGATAAAACCACACTTTATGAAGCTTATTGTTCCTGTGAAGGGAAATTGTAGATATTGGGCAGTATGATGAAGACATGGAGATCTGTTCTAGGTTTACAACAAATTAACTACTTGTAACCTTCAATATTTATATTACCTTATGAAGACAACAGCCAAGATTCCTGGGCAGTCTGATCTAGTGCCTGGCAACCTTACCCCCACCAGGGGAGTAGAACTAGATAATCTTTGAGATTCCTTCCAATCCAAGCTATTCCATGAAATAGGCACTGGAACCAGATCTTCTGAGCTTTCCAGGATCGTTATTTCAGTTCCAATGACTAATAAAACCTTTCCACTCAATGCATAAAATCCTTTACAACCTTAAACAAACTGATATTTTAATGACTGATACCAGATTTCAGAGGGAAGGTGCAATACAGAGGGTGGGAAGAGAGGAAAACACATCATACTAACTGGAAGTGTTCACCTCTGACATTCGTGGAGCCTATCTGTGACTAAAACACTGCAATGAATGAATGTTTACTATTGAGGCAGATATTGGAAAGTATCACAGAGAATGTTGAGAACAGAACTCTCTATGTGCACTAAAGATGGGGCAAGAAAATTTTTGTAAGAGCTTCATTCCATTCTATATCACTCATTCAAGGACCTGTCTACTGCAGGGTGGGGTTCTCACTGTCCCTTCAGGTTGATGTGTACAATTATTATTGTGGGTTTCATTTTGTTTATTTATCTATCCCATTGGGGTTTTTCAGATGCAACTAAAGGCAAAATTTGGATTACTGTATATTTATTAATGGGAAGAAATGCATGGAGTGGAAAGGTGGCAGATTTTTATTTGCAGACTCATGTTGCATCTGCAGGCTGGCAGTTGTAACAAAGACATCTCTCTGCAAAATGAGTGAATCCCGTTTGAGTGTCTCTGAGGGAAAATGAACATGGAGACCTCTGAATCTTGAAGCTGTTCTTACAAAGACACTTTTTGAGCAGAAACAGACTTTAACCCCAAACTGGTATAAAAGACCATGCCAAATTACACATACACTGAATAGGGATGTTGCACTCTAATTGTTGTATATAAGCTTGACTGCCTTTGAATTAACAGTTAAAGCTGTATTCATTAATCTGAACAGGGAAGAGTGGGCAGACTGTCACAACATACCTCAGTTCAGTAGTCATGCAGAGCAGGTGAAAGAACACTAGCCATTTACAAAGTGAAGCAGCTGATCTCTATCAGTGCCATCACTTAATGATGAAGAGAAAAAGGTGACCATCTGCAAAATCTAGAAAAAGATTTATGATTTATCTAAAAGTCCGGAGTCCCAACAGGCATTATACAACTTACAATTACCCAGAATGATTAAACTTAATGCTTTTAAACGCTTTGCTAGCATAAGAACTACTAAGGACATAAATGCATTTTGGTAATTCATAAATGTATTTTGGTCCATTTGCTGTACATATGACTTCTGGGAGAATTATTTCCTTTGGGGAACAAACATGAAATTCATTACATTTGCAGAAGGCTTTAGGAATGAGAAAGATAATTCAGAAAGAAAAGGAGATGACCTCAAATTAGAGATGAGGTAAGGTGAGATGCAAATTGTCTCCAAACAGGAGCTGATTAAAAGAACAACCTGGGTTCATGAAATTGGGCTGAACTCTATTTCAGTGCCTGCTGAATTTTTCACTTTACATTCTATTTTTTCTTTTATTCTTCTGCTTAAAAGACAGGTTAAAAGTTAATGGATTTGCCCAAAAGAAGGCTGGATATTTGACTTCTAGACTTCTTTGTTGTTGAATGGAAACTGCTATTGTGTAAGAAGTGTAACATAAAAGCTCTGGCAAGTCTTGATGGCATAATTTAGGATGTTATTGTCCTCAGTTGTCTGTCCTTCTTCTCTGCCAGATAACATTACCACCCTCGTGGAAACTGGAACAAAGGAATTACCACTACTACACCTGCTCAGCTTTACATTTGGATATTTTAGTTAAATCATGCTTAGCAGCAGTCTTTACTACAGCAAATTAAGGTAAGAAATTTAAAAGGTGCCTTCTCTCTGTTTTTTCCCCCAGATTTTATTACTGTGGTGATGTCTACCAGCAGAAGGGTAGGGGTTAGAGTTATTTAGTCAACAATTTAAACGCAGCCAGATCTGTAACAGCTAGCATACCAAAACCCCAAGCATTCTTCTTTTTTTTTTTTTCCTCCCCTCAATCTTGTCTACTGACAATATTACGGAGTGGGAAACAGCAGAGGCAGTAATTCCACAGATAATCATTGTGAGAAGGAGCATTCATCTGAAATAAATTAAATCGTTTCTGCAAGTGTATCTCAACTGGAAGTGTAGTCACAATTGGAAACAGCTTGGAAATTGTTGAACATAACAGTCTTGTAAACATCACTTTTGAGAGGTCTGCACTGAAGTGAGTCGCTCATCCAAATCTCCTGGGATGGGTCTTCAAGTGGCCATTCCATCATGCTACTGAACTGAAGCAACGCCTTTCAAGAATGATACAAAGAGTGAACTCTAATAAAATGTATGATCATATGTAGGTTCCTGCCTGAATGTTCCTAGTTACTTAATCAGGGACTCTGAGCAGTACCAGCTGCATGATGCTCCTGTCATATTTTTTGTGAAGTTCACCTGGGAGGAATCCAGAATACTGGTGGAAATTACATGTGCTAAAAGATGGCTCTTGGCAGTGAGCTGAGGAATGAGAGATCTCATACAGGGCAAAGTCAGTAAGATCAGCTATGTGGAATTAGCATTTCTTTGGTACAAATTAAATATTTTCTGTCTTCATTTTCCTTTACAAGAGAGGCTTTGTAAAATTTGCTCTCACAGACAGAACATGGTTTATAGATTCTTGCTGTAGCTGGATATAGATAGCCTGGAGATAGGAGAAAGAAAATAGGGTCTCCAATCTATCTGAATAAAGCACTGGTGAAACTTTGATGAGAAAGCCTATGCACCTTCATGAGAGATTTAGATATGTCTCAGAAACACTGTGGAAATGACGTAAGTAATATATACTATGCTTTTTTCTGTTTAGAGATTAATAACCCATAGTCAACATACAGCCTAGGATCTATTTTCATGCATAGAAAAATAAGCCTTCTTGCACAAAGTGCAAAGCATGAATAATCTTGCTTTTTCTTGAGATTTATTTTTACTTTTTTTTTTTTTTTTGCCCAGAAGCACAGAATTCACATCCTTACCTGTAAACAAAGTACTGAGCTGTAAGGCAGATTTGTTATTGATGTTCTGCTGTAGTTAATCTGGAATACCAAGTATCCCATGCAAGATTTTGTGGTCATTGGATTCACATAATCACAGATGTGCTGGCATTTTTTCTTTTTCTTTTTTCTTTTTTTTTTTTTTTTTTTTTTTTTTTTCTTCTTTTTTTTTTTCCTTTCTTTTTTCTTTTTTGTTTTCTTTTTCTTTTTCTTTTTCTTTTTTTAATGAATTTCCCCATATATCTGCCAAAACCAGACTTCTTTGTACTTATCACAGAAAACAGTTCTGTGGTGTGCAGAAGACAATGTTTGTTGAACCATGTCTCCCCCAAGCAGCTCCCCTGTTTGTTACATACCACTGCCAAATATTAATGCTTTACTCTCATGCTCAACCATACAGTGTTTTATTGCTTGGGATGTCTTTTATATATACACTGGGTACTTCACAATTTTAATCCTTAGGCAATATAACTTTCCTTAAAGTTGGTAATTTAACTCCGAATACTCATACCACAATCAAAATAAAGTGAAGGATAAACAAAACGTTTTTGACATGTTAAATTTGTCAATAGTCTTTATATGCTTTGCATACTTCTTCATGTTATTTAATTTTTTATAGTTATTGTTATTTTTCCAGAACCAGTCTGTGGTTTTTAAGTCTTTCTTGTTTGTGGTACTGTTTTTGTTGTTGATCTTTTATTTATTTCTGTGTTTATTTGGCTTTTTTGTTTCTTTGTTTTGCTTAGCACTTAATCGATAACTACTGTTTCTCCTTCAAGCTTATAAAATGCCATTATGCATGGAGTGTGCTGACTAAGCAATGTTTGTATCATAAAGACAAGATTGGTGAGCATGTCAACATCTGGATAACAGTAGACTAACATATTTACAAGTCTTGTGAAATTCTCTTATCATGTGTATGTGCCTTTGGCCTACATCACACTTGTAATCTAAGGGTACTCATTTGGCTCATCTGTGAATTGAATGCATTTAATAAAAAAAAAGTGAAAGCAATACACATGCTTATTCATTTTGAAAGTAAAACAGATGAGTTAATTTCTTAACTCAAAGTCTAGATGCTCAGATATACATCATCTATTATCTCCATTAATCTACCTTTCTACAGAAAAGAGTAGTGAAACATATGTATTCAAAGCTCAGATACACTTCTTGATCATAGTGAGTGAACACAGCATTTAGTGTTCCCATTTGTATTCCTGTCAGCTAGTTAGAAATCAAGAAAAGGGCTCAGAATGCTTATATGAGGACAGATGTACAAGCATCTGCATTGGGCATTGCATGATTTAGAAAAATGGCAAAAGATGACCGTGTTATTAGTCAAGTCTATACATGTATTCCCATGTAATTTTTAGAGATCTAGAAGCAAAATGTTGGTATAGATTTTGATTTCAAAACTGAATGTCAAGTGGATGATGGATTCCATGCTGTTCTTGGACACAGTTCCCAGCTCCCTCCTACTCTGTGAGAAATGACTGCAATCATAAGCCCACCACATAATGAAGACTTCAGTAGGAGCAGGAAACACTACCACACCAGGAATTTGCAGGACATCTGGTAAATCAACAACATTATCACAAACATCATGGCCAACAGTCTGAGCTCTAGCAACAGTATATTCATTTTCCAAATGTTCCAACTGAGAAAGCTACTCAGACCGTTCCCACTGTACACCAGATGGTTGATTGGTAAGCCAATATTTTCTCTATACACAGCAGCGTACTCTTCCATCATTACAGAACATTTTGCATAGGGAACAGATATTTTATTAGAGACAGGATTTTCTGTGGCCTATGTTCTGTTGAAGAAAGAGATACACTGTACAATAAACACACCACAGTATGGGTAACTGCAAGGTATTGGAAGTTTCTTGTTCATTTATTTTGCTACAGTCCGCAAATACATGAAAAATCTCTGTGACAAACTGTTCCATCTTCTCTTTGTCTCTGCCACAGGGGTAGCTGTAATCACTGGACAGGTTCCTAGTTTCCTTACTTCAAGCTTTGTCAAATGTCCTATGCAAGGCAGGACCTTCGTTAAAATATATCAGTCTGAATCTTGTTTCTTCTCTGAAACTAAAGAAATACAGTTTTTAATATGCATCTTATGCATAATATGATCTTTAAAGTATTTTCCAACCTGAGCAATTCTCTGATTAAATATTGGAAGCATGCCATTTGCTTAGTTCTACATCCATGAAAAATTTCAGGTTGCACATACTCAAAAGAATATCTATAGACATTGAAAGTTATGTTCTCTGAAGTGTTCAAACTTTGTGAGCATTATTGTTCAAGGCCTACATGAGATGGGTTGGATTCTTCCTGAAAATTCTCTTTGTAGCAGTTAGAGGAAGCAGGCCATTGGAGCTGGATAATAAAGCAATATATTTCAGCATTGCTCGCACATTTGCACACTTAATCACAAAATATATGAATGGCTACGTTTGTATCTATACATTTAACCTATTCTTCCTCTCAACTTCCCACATTTTTCTCAGCTTCTCATTTTCATCTGTTTAAACACTGACAGCATAAAGCTATATTCATACGCTTACTTTAGGAATAGTAATACTACTGAATCCAACAAAACTAATGCATGTAAAATTTTAACCAAGTATGCAGAACTGAGTATTGGAAGTCTGAGATCTCTGAAATTGGAAGTCTAAGAGATTCATTTCCTTTCAAGTGGAGATTAGCTTTATTTTCTTCAGAAATGGTACTGAACCTGTTGCTGACTAGGAAGAACAGAGGCTTTTCTCTAGGTGAGGGTTGAATGGAAGCATGGTATTACTTTGGTTGCAAAAGGTGAATAACAGAGACAACACAGAAGATTCTCCAGGCTGTATCTGTTCAGACAAAGTATTTCAACTCCTGGTCTCAATAAAGTAAATGACAGCTGTGCCCTGTGACTTTCACTGTCAGTGAAGAGAAATGACCGTGTAATTGCCAAAATCTGATACTGAGCTGGTACCAAAGAGAACATTTCATTGTTACAGAAACGTTGAAAAAAAAAAAAAAAAGAAAAAAAAGAAAAGAAAGAAAGAAAGAAAGAAAGAAAGAAAGAAAGAAAGAAAGAAAGAAAGAAAGAAAGAAAAGATGCAAAAAAGAGGCCAATGCGTTGAAATAGTTTAACAAAATTCCAACTGTAGTTTGTTTAAAAGAAAAGAAGAAAGAAAAAAGATGTAATATAGTTTTCAATCATGTCATCTGAAAAGCATCTTTTCCCAATGATAGACTTGCCTACATCTATCACAAGGTAAACAATCTGTGCTAAAAGCATACAGACTTATTTTTCCTTTATTCTTATCTCAGTGAAACAGTCCACTGACAGAAGCGCCTTTTGTCTGGAAGAGATTTGGTTGCGTTTCACCCTAAACTAATGCAGAAATAGAAGCGTATTAGAGAAGTTTTGACTGCCGCTGGCAGTGGAATTTATTGGCCATTATTTTTATCTCTAACTAGTAAACACAGCATATTGTTGCCAAATAGCTACATGTAAATTAGCAGTTACTTAAAGCTAACTTACTTATCAGGTATATCAAGAGTTAAAATGTAATTAATGAAAAGTGCTTGCAGAAAGAAAAGGAGAAAAGGATAAAAAGGTATTAACATAAGAGACTTCATTTTGACAAAACTGAGTGATAGGCAAAAGTATCTCTGGAGGGATAATCCTCCAAGTGCCAAAAATCTAAGAGAAGTCTTGTCTAGGAGTTGACAAAATGAAACAGCAAGCTGAAAATCAGTGGAGTTGTATTTTAAGGTGGAGGGTGGAGTTGTTATTTTTTGGCTTTATGTCTTGTGGAACTGGGCCCCTTTGTATCTGACTTCCAAGAGTTTGGACAGGTAATGGGTAATGAAAAACCAAGGAAAAACTGTCACATCTTGATGTCTGATATAGAGAGTCTATTTTTAGTGATTGAAGTCTGGAGGAATCACGATGGAACTAAATAGCTGAGTTCTTCTTGCAAGAGTGGGAATGACTTCTAATAATGCTAACAGTGAATGGCTTGTAGTCCTCAATTTACAGAAAAAAAATATTTCTTTTGGTTTACGTCAAACATTTGCAGAAAAAACACACATTTACATTATTCTTTAGGTCCTTCTATTTATTTAAAAAATAGAGCTCATCAGTCTCTTGGAATCTTGTTTTGGTACAAGTGGCATGAGTCCCTTCTGTGTTCGTATTGTACAGCGGCCTTGAATTGTACCTGCTGACTTAGTGAGAGGAAAAAAAGTAAAATTTTCTGTTTGGTAGTTTTATACTCCAATTAAACGATTGTTCACCTGAAGACATGTAAGTTATAGCATCACAATGATCTAAACTTTTGAAGGATTATTTTTTAAATGCTTATCAGAATTGTATAAATCATCTGGATACATAAGTTTAATATGACGTTCTCAGCACTGGAAAGAGCAGAATAAATATATTGGAGCCACTGATTTTTAAACTTAAAATATTAATTAACTTAAAAATGAAAGCTGTGTTGGTAGCATAGTAGTAAAAAAATTCATTTGCTTTGCCACTCACTGTAACTAGGATGTTAAGGAACTGAATTCAAATCCTACATTTGTCCTTAGCCTAATTACAGTCTTTGACACCTTTTTAAAACATTCCTTATTTCTAAGCTTTCACCTTCTCCCTGCAATATCTTAATTACTCTTTCAAAAGGAAGATAAAGTACAACTGCTACGACCTCCTTATTTTCTCCCCATTCCTCACCCTCTTCCCAAAGCTTCATTACATTTCTAATCACATCTGCCCTTTTAGTATTCTGCCCTTTTGTAGAATGTTTTGTTTGCTCACAGTTAGTTTTCCAGTTCCATCTCTGACTGCTCTTCTACTACCTCAGGATAAACCTACTCCTTTTTTTCATTAAGCATAGGATATCCCATAGGGACTGATATGTCTTTAAGAGATCAGCCGAAGACAGAATTTCATTTTCTGTTTTTGCACCAGTCGCTCATATCAACATCTTCATTTTCATCTCTCCCTTTATCAAACTTGCCTGCCTTGTCTCCCTTAAGTCTTTCTGTATGTTCAGACTCCCTTGAAGTGTAGTGGAAATAAAATCAAATTCCTTCCCTTCTGAAATTCTGCCATCTACCAATTCCCTGACAGTGTCAGTAAAAAAACCTCATTGACTTCCTTTGTAAATATGGAAGTCATTTTAGACCTTCCCTTTCTGACTTTGCATGAGAAATTATTATTCTCCGTGTAACAATAGCAGCATTATAGCTGCTATTATAAAATGTCTAAGGTGCTTTTTCTGAACAGGCATTCAAAACACTTCTCCATTCACATAGTTTATACAGTTTTGGCTCCTGTAATCTATTGGACTATTTTGTTATGTATGTGGACTATTTTAGAAAGCTTATATAGAAATATTTCTATAAAACACATGCTTTCAACAACAGCTATTTTCTAGGGTCTCATTGAGTCAGATCATTGGTTCTTTGCCTCTCTGCCTACTTCAGATTTTTGATTTTCCTAATCCTTCCTGAGCCTAATGTCATCTCAGATTTTAGAGGAATAGTGGAGGATGAGTAAAACACTTATTGGTGGTTATAGACGTACAGATGTAGCTGAGATACTAGCAGACAGGTCTCCCAGTTTAAGAATGGGTGATATAAGAACCTGGGCTGAAGAAAGAAAACACTGAGGGAAAATTCATAGAATCATAGAATATCCTGAGTTGGAAGGGACACATAAGCATCATGTAGTCCAACTCCTGGCTCCACAATGGAGATGGCACCTCCAGACTTGGAGACAGTAAAGGCAGGAGGCAGTTCTTCATGGAACCAGATACTCCAGCAGCATGATAAGGGTGTCTGGGATGCACTGCCAGCCTCCTGACTCTGTGTGAGAAGGACAGAATTTGGGTGGGGGGGTGGGTGGCTGAGGAGTCCTTTCCCTGGCAGTGCTGTGTATTCAGCCTGAGCTGCCCCAGGGAGCTCAGTTTTTGGGGACGGCTTCCCTTGAGACAAAGCTCCACCAGAATGTTCTTCTCAGGTGTAACATCAGGGCTGGGACCTTAGTATCCAAGTGCTCACTTCTATAGGTTGGAGAAGTCTGCTTTTTGCACAGTCTTCTTCAAATCAACAGTTTGTATAAAATGCATTCAAATCCAAGTAAATATTAATTAGGACCAGAAGATACACTTTGAATGCTATTTTTACAGAGGTGTTACTTTTCAACTCAGCTAATTAACATCTAGCTAAGCAGAAGTTTACCAGCTGTTTTATTTCTGAACTAGTTACCAATTCATTTCTAGATATCTCTCTAATTTTTCTCCATTTGGGCACGTAATTCAGATTCATGTATTACACTGCTGGAACAAGATGTCTAAACCACTGCACTTAAAATATTTAAGTTAATCACACCAGATCTGCATTCTTAAATTTAAGACTTTAAGCCTGAACATTTGAGTCCTTTGAGCCTTTTTTGAAAGCCATCCTAAAGGCCTGGCTTTTGGTGTTTCTGATTGATCTCATTCTCCCCTTCAAATCTTTTAAAACAATTTTTTTTTTTTTTTTTTCCCCATTACAGCTACATTTAATTATCTGAAAGTTTTTTTCTAGACCATGGTCAGGTCTAGAAAGCAGCGACAGAGATGGTGCGCACTGGTAGATGATTGTCTATGCTGTTTAGCAGATTACATTCTGACTTGTGTCAGTGTTTCCCAGAGAATGCCCACAGAGGGTCTGTTCCTAATATGCAATGCTGTGCCTTGTGTCCAGGGCCAAAAAATTGAGATGGATCTGATTTCTTTACTGACACACCTATGGACACTTCTAGCCCTGCTAGCCCTCCATAACATGACATCTCACAGACACACTATTAACGGTCTTGTAAAATTGCACCACTGTGAGCTCCTGAAAATTTTAATGTTTTTAACTATAGACAAATCCATTTTCCATGGGGAGCTACAGTTAAAATAAAATATTAGTACTCAAGGTATAAATACCATAATGTTGGATGATTACTTGTGGGAATAAAATTTTAACTGTTGAAAAATTGCATTAATGCTAACAGCTTCTAAAATTTAAGATGAAGAATTTGTGAATGATATAAGAAATTTCCCCGAGATTCTGAGGTTTCTCTGAAAACCTTAGTGGCAACTGGGTATGACTTATTTGTCACAGAGCAGAATGCAGACCCTGTGATGGCTAACTAGGAACTTACATTCATCTGTGCCATCAAATCACCATTTTGTGATCTTGTCATCTCTCTTATTATCACCAAACTGTAGGGATTTTTGTATCTGATTGTCACTTCTTGTTTTGTGAGACAGTGTGATTGAGGAAGATGATTTTGTTATGAGACTGCACAAGAGAGAAAAAGGAGTGACACAAGGAGATTGTATTCTTTGGAAACTTAGGGAGAACTATGAGTTTCTCTTATTTAAGACTGAGGCTAAAAGGAGAAAAACGATCCCCACTCTCTCTCCATGTACAGCAGTCATCTGATAAGGAGTTTTAGGAAGTTTCATTAACTCAATGCTCCTCCAACTAATAACATTTCTTGCAAATAGCTTAACTTGTTTTGCTAAACGAAATGTGAATAACTTCCAATAGAGTCGTTTGGAAGGTAATTCTAACTGCCTTTATTTGTATTTGTATAGATTGGCTTCATGGCAGGATCTCTTACAATAAAATGCAGCATAATAACTATCTACTAATGATACTTTGACTTGAAATATCGCCAGGAAGTTTAAATTGGTATCCACCTATTTTTAGCAGAAATAGCTGAAAACAGTTCACAAAATAAGCCCCAGCTGTAATAAGAAGAAAAATTGACATAAACCAAATGCTCACCATGGGTGAATTTCCACCTACTCTTCACAAATAGAATGAGATCATAAACAGTGGGAGGCTGGCCTGTCTCTAATTTTAATTGTTTTATTTTTCAGTTTATAGCCTGATTAGATTGAGAATGGTAGGCAGGTATAATTTAATTTTAGCACTGACCCCCTACAGGATGGATTGCAACAGCGATGAGCCCTGGTAAGAATAGACTGTTTAGTAGTTCTTGTGCATGCAAAGAACTTGTTACACAATTTATCTGCTGCAACTTCTTTTTGCACTGAAACTTCAGTTGAAAGTGAAGTTTGCCAAGTGCCATAACATAAACCAATCCCAGATATCAGCATACAAATATTCTTCAAGGATTTCACAGTGATCCAGTAAAATTTTACCTTATGTATTGTGCAAAGCATTCATATTACTGGCACAATCTTATGAGTGGCTTGTTAATACATTTTATGGACTGGTAAGGGAAATAAAACATAGGGGACAATGATCGTTCCATAGTTGAAAATGAAATGTAATTTCCTCTGCAAATCTGATTTGGAGCTTCCATTCAATTTCATAAACAAAGGACTGCCTGTCTGAAAATGAAGCTAACCTGGAATTCCTTCTTTCAAATTTGAAAAAGGTTTTTGTTTATGTATTCTTAAATATATTACAACAAAACCTGTTATTTGACTTAAAGTTGGCAGAAAATAAATTTGATTCTAAGTAAAATGTAACATTTGGTACAGTTTAAGCCGTCTTTTGGTAGTTTTCTGACATTTCAGCAATGACATGTCCTTGTTTTTACTGGGTTTTTGCACATGATGATACAATACTAGCAGTTCTATTTCACCATGTGGTTGACTCAGTACCTTCACCATCTGGCACGCTTCAAAGAGCATATCCTTCCAGACCTGGGTGAATTTACTGAAGTTCAAGTAATGACTGATGACCATGTATTCTATAGAGGTCACAGAAAAGGAGTGCATGGAACTTCATTTGACAAGGCCCTTAATGTTTTAAAACCCTGCTAAACAGAATTTCTATATTTGAAAATAGAACAAAGCTGTACTGAATATAATAACTACTGTGACATTTTTTTTTATTTCCCTCCACTTTCGACCTGCTGGGATCCAGCCTTGAGCACATGGCTGATCACACATCTGCCATTAATATAAAATTTGTCAACAGATAGTTACTTACATAGTGTAAAGAAATACTTTAGAATGAAAACTGTTTGAATTAGAATTAATTATGAATCCCCGAGACACCCCAAGCAAATTAAATGGTAACTAAATATGTAAATTTTCGTAACTGGACAACTTATCTGGGTATGCCTAAGAGTGGAGACTGAAGGAAGTGAAGACTCAAAAATAGAAAATGCTCAATAGCTACAATACTTCTTTGTAGGTGAATTGAAAATTCCAGCTGGTGTCAGGGATCTGCAGAGTTAAATGCCAATGTCTCAAATAAAAGCTTCACTGGAACTGTTGCCACAGTGCACAGGTACACAGGAAAAAAAAAGTCATCAATAAGCATATGCTGTTTTATTTTCCACATTCACAAGTCACTAAAAAGGGTATCCTTTCCTTTCTATTAACTTGCTTACCTAATATCATGGAACTTCCACCAGGACTCAGGTCTGAATTTTGTTCCTCTGTTGTTTCCTCTTGTACTTGATTTTGTGCAGTAAACAGCCCTGTTTTCACCTCACGGACTACTTGGCAGAGAGAAATGAGGGTGATTTTACACAGTAGCAAAGTGAACTTCTATAAACATTTGGTTTCATTTGAGATATTTCGATATCCTGGATACACAGCTATGAGAGCTGTATTAAAGGCTGAATGTATTGCACAAGAGCTGAAATGTAAAGATGAGGTTGACAGTATGCTCTAACTTGCACCTTTGGGGAAATGAGGTCCAGCATGATAAATAGACTTGGGCTATATTTTCAATCTCCTTGGAAACAGGCCCTCAGCAAAGAAGCAGAGGAATGCCTGCATGAAAGCATGGGAGGGGAAAGGGCTTTTAACAACTGATAGCTGCACAAAAACAGTGAAGGTTAAAATATACAGACTGGTATAAATTGAATCAGCTTCAATTTCTTTACGTACTACATTTTCTTACAGTAATTCCTCCACTAATACGTAGATGTGTCCCTAACTGTTTTACAGACATGCCAAGGAACTGGTAATTTCTGGTTATTTGGATTTGGCTTACTTTTTCAGTAGTTTCAGCTCATACTTTCTCTTGATGTATCCAATGCTTGTCCTAGGGTTGTGGTCTCCTGATCATCCAGAAAGTCTTTAAGTACATGGCTGTCCCCACCCAGGACACGTCTGGCTTTTTTCTGAGTGGGGAGAGAGAAAGCTGTCATAGTAGCATGGATGTAAGCCCTTCAGGAACGTGCACCTTGAGTCTGGGTTCACTTGCTGCCCAGAAGAGAGGTGCTCTCAAAAGAGAGTAAGAATGAAGCCAGTTAGAGGAGGATCACTACAAGCAGATGCAGTGATTTTAAAAGGAAAAGAAAGGAACTTTGCTGACAATACCCAACAATATCATTTGAATACCACTGGAGACTGATTCTGCTCACACAAGGCATTACTCACCCAGAACCCTTCTGAAACAATGTCAAGGTGGGGTCTTCTGGGATGAGTTTTGCAAATGGGTCCAGTCAGACTGGAATAAGAGATGGTGAAATACCTGGTCAGGTAGCAGGCTTTTGGGATTTTGTTTGATAAACAAAATGAGCTGGCAGATCACCTTCAGTGGAGTATTTGTTCTGAGAGAAGCCTTCAACTTGCAGAAATGATGATTTTCCTCAAGGAATAGCTGCTACCACAGGACACTGTAGCAGCCTCTGCTCCAGGCACCAGACTTCACATGGCTTTTGCCTTTGAAACTGCTATAAAATTGAAAAGAAAAAAAAAAAAAAGAACAACCCACACCTTTGGGCTTGAAGAAACACGGCTGGTAGCATCCTGCCTGTTTTGTGGAGTAAATTTTAAACAAAAGAATTGATTATCTCAGATAGAGATCACTTTCTGCCACTTGTTTATTACATGTAGGATCTGAATTCCTTTGCAGCCTTTTCTGTGAAGAGATATTCTTCAGGATTTTATGTATCCTGTTCTTAAGGTAGTATTTTTTTAATGAGTTTTCTGGAAGTAAATTTTACAAAATTATTTGAAAACACAATATCCTTCTAATTTAGGATCTACTATTAGAAGTTTTCTTTTCCCGAGGTAAGAAAACTGCTACCAAATCCACCAGCATATTCTCTTGCTTCTCCTTTTTGAGGACTTTGTTCAAGCTGACGTTCATTAATGTCAGCCTTGGCACATCTGTGCTCTTTTATATGCTTTAAGATGCTGTTAGAGAGGCATTATTTCTGCTGCAAAAGCTACACTTAACAAGATGAAGGAAGACATTTAGGAATGGGCAACACTGTTGTTTCCTAGGGTTCTTTTTTAAGGAAGCAGCAGAACACACCTAAAACATTGCAGATTAATTCTACAAATACCAATTTCCATGGAGATACCAGTGGGTATCCAGTTAATATCAGCAATGGGCTAACCCAGAGAATAAGAGATGTATTCAATCCATACAGTTGTTGAAATGTCTCCACATTTGGTTTTACCTGTCTCCTTTGTAACTGTTCAGAAATAAAACTTTGCAGAGTTTGGCACTGCACTCTCTACATGCTGCATTATATTAGTTTCTTGACTGTAAGTAGTCTACACTCTTTTCATCCCAGATAAAAAGTGTTAGACTTAAAAAAAAAAAAAAAAAAGTCAATTTTAAGTGTGTTCATTCTGCTGGGGGAACTTTTCATAAAGCCAGGCTGAACAACTTGCAAATGTGAACTGCTGCCTCTTTGGAGCTCAGCAGGCAAAGTTTGAATCATATTTTTCTGCCAGTGATAGCTTTGAAAGGAAAGTATTGAGGCTTTTTGTTTTCTTGTCCTTTTGTCCCATTGCTAAGGAGGACTCCTTCAACCTATGCAACACAGCAATATGAGAGAGGTGAGGTACAGTGGTGTCAGCATGAGGCAGGGGGCCTTGAACTCCCGCTTTCTAATCCTGCCTCTGAGAGAAATCAAACCAAATTAAAAACATCTCCAGGCAAGATAGTGCATAACGTCATTGCTTTGGCTTAGAAGTAGCGCTGAGGTGTGCAGCCCAGCAGGAGCTCCTGGAGGCAATGTGCTGTCATTCAAACCAGCACAGATGCTGCTTAACTCCATTTAGCAGCCTGACATGGGACTCTGAG
Organism: Perdix hodgsoniae; assembly: GCA_035772895.1. NCBI lineage: Eukaryota > Metazoa > Chordata > Aves > Galliformes > Phasianidae > Perdix > Perdix hodgsoniae. The sequence goes on from JAPSGF010000008.1 coordinate 5,801,842, forward strand.
AATGGTATGGGTCCCGGTGGCAGCAAAACTGCAGCTGCCTCCTCTACACCTTAGGAAAGAGAACAGCATGTGCTCTTCCCAAAACACTGCATTAGGCATACTCCTTTCAGTACTTCTTTCAGTACTCCTTTCTGTTCCCTTTTCCTTTTCTCATCCCCTGCCTTTATCTCCCACTGACCCATAGTCGCTTACACCCACGCGGCGGCTTACAACACTGCTTACATTGCCCTGAAGTTTGAGCTTCTGCTTCAGAACTTCTGCTGTGGCCCAAAAGCACAAAGCACACCTGAGGATTTGAACTGAAAAGGAGGAATCGAACTACTCATGCACTCCCTTGATCAATGGTTGTTTAAGCGCCTGCCTGGTACCCTTGGGTACAGAGAGTGGTCTGCAGGCAGGCAGCCTTAACTAACTTGCAGCAGATGCCAACAGCAGCAAGGGCAGCTGGACACTGTCAGTGCATGGGGAGACCTTGGAAGTCACCCAAATCTTCTCTGCCAGTTGTATGCCACTGGAGGTTCTCCATCAGCTCGGGTGATTTTTCTGCATGATGGCTGCAGCAACAGCCAGGGTCTAAAGTGTCCTTTTCATGATTCTAATGTTACGCTGTATTATGCTGAACAACTGTAGGAGACAACAGGAAGATTCAAGAACATTATGTTACATCACATATGTGCTTGAAAATGCGACAGGCAGGGTTCATCATCAAAAGGACAATATTGTTGTGTTCTGAGTTCTACTTAGAGAGCAATGACATGAAATGATTGTGTATGTTGCACATCTACCTAGGAATTTCAAGGGCTGTGAGTGCTTACTTCTGTTTTCAAGGGTTTAATTGGCCACTATTTAAATGGAAAACCGAGTATGTAAACATATATTTGCAAGAGTGAATTCAGCTCTGTACTCATTTGGGTCAAGTTGCTGTGCAAGGTAAATAAATCTAATAACTTCTAAACAGAGAAAATGTGAGGTTGTAGTGAGGTACAGTGCAGGAGGGAACAGAATATATTTAGAATCTGCTTCTGAGTTCAGCTTAGAGAAGAATGGACAGATATCCCAACTTCAAATAACTAGAATCTTTCGCAAATTAAAGCTATTATATATATCATAGAAATTATACGCCTGTATTATCAGAGATTCTATCATTGGCTTTAAGAAAAAAATAGAACAATCAAATTATATAGGTCCTTTTTTTTTTTTTTCTGCCCTTATTTAGCTTATATTTGAATGCCAATTTTGGTAAGCTTAATTGGTGAACATTACTAGTACTGAGTAAATTACTACAATTTGGCTTATTGAAACTTCTTTTAGTCTGAGTGGAGTCAGGGCAGTATGATATTGCAATAATAAATTCACCAAACTTAAGAGATCTGGTTCATTCACAAGATAGAGATGAGCCTCTAGCAGTGGCTGATTGAAACTGTGAAAATTGCCTATTAATCTGTAATTTTGATGTAGCATTAGTAGGAGAGAAAATGTTCATATTCCTTTTTCTTCAATGCACCATTTTATGCATGCAGTTATTTAGATTCCTCTGCTACAGAATGAGGTTGTTTACCCGAATCCTACCTTCCCCAAGAGCTTGTGCTGACCTGGTTTATATATTCTTTACATTTAGACCTTGATATGTAAGTCTAAATTAACTTGAAAGCAGTGTGACAGAGTGGAGGTTAACCAAAGTGATTTAAAAAAATAAATGAGTACAACTTAAAAATCTACAGCCCCAGGCCATTTTATCTCAGCAGCACTTTCATTATTGCAAGACCCGTCCTCAGGGGCTTTCCCTATCAGTGGCAGTGACTGAAGCTGGGTTGTGAGCAATGACAATTTTCTGAGAATATTATGGTGGTCATGAGTCTAAAACAGTACCCTTTTGCCTGCTGGACACAGCAGCCACACCACGTGGAAGGAAAGGAGCAGCTTGCTTTCTGCTGCTATATTTATATCAGGAGATTTTATATAATGAAAGCTCTTTAACCAAAGCTCATCTCACTTTTCATGCTCAGAGAGTTCTGTTTAAAACTCAAATGTTTCCAATGAATCAGTTTGATGCCTCTGAGGTCGGAAATAATTTGGTATCAGTTATTACTACTGGGGCGGAAATCTGTGCCTGAGTCAAGAGGGCATGACGTGGTGTTTCTGTGCTAACTAAAATGATTCCCATCCCGTTAAGGTAGTTTTTATCCTCTTCCTTCAACTTATCTTCATAAAAAGATTGAGAAACTTGCATATGGACTTAAGATCCTTCCATTCCCACTCAGGTCTAAGAAATATTTTTATTTTCCAAGCAGGCTTTGTGAGAAGAAACACACATCATGCATCTCTGACTCTATTTTCAAAGTAAATTTTCAGAGAGAAGCTGATATTTTAAAACTTGCTTTGTTTAAAAAACAAAGAAAAAAACAAACAAAAACACCAAAAAACTTGCTAATAAGGCAAGGAAGGGTTTGCTCTGCATGACTGAAAAGCAGGGCAGCAAACTGAAGCAACAGTTCATGAAGACAGACTAAACCATTAGAATAACAAAATGGAGGATTGGAAAGCAAAGAGCTTTTTGAAAATTCAAATCTTAGTGAAATTTCTTTGACTATTTTTATATCCAAATGAAGGCTCCCGCTTTAGGAAGATAATTTAGTCTATCTCCTGAACTTGAGTTCCATGGCACTACCCAAACATCTGAAATGAGACTAGTGTTTGAGGAGCGTGCTGAATCAGGAAAAGAAATGTAAAGTGGGTTGCCACATGTTAAATTAAATTGCTGCAAAGTCAGTGGTACCACTGAGAATGTTTTCTAATAAGATGGAAACCCCTTCTCCCCCTCATTCACCTATTAAAAACAGAGGGAATGTTATTATGCTGCAGCCTAATTTTCCAATACACTTCACAAAACATTTATGTGATGTGTTTCTTACCATTTTAACCTTTGAGAGCACAATGGGTACCACAGTTTCTTCCTTTTAAACAAAGTCTTGCTAGCATTAAACACACAAAAGAAGATTAATTTTTTGTCCCTTCTCAAGAAATAAGCATTGGAAACAGGTGAAATAAATTAATTTGCTCTCAATTAGCACTCGTTAAGAAGCGTTCTGCGCAAACTAATAAACTTTTCCTTTCTTGCAGAATAAAAAAAATTTACAATGGTAAATGAGCAAGTAGAGGTGGTGTATGTCACCGAATTACAGAGCTATGTGAATGGCTCTAATAAAAAGCGTTTTCACCCTCCTCAGAAATGATGGATTTTATTCTGCTGAACTTGAATAATAGTGTACGCTGCAATGCACTCCTCTGCCCCCTAAGTGGCTAGTAAAAATTAATCTTTGACAGCAATGCGCAGTACTGTAGTGATTCTTCTGCTTTAAGCTTGAATTACTCAGACTTTAGGTCCTTGGAAAAGGGAACAGAATATGCTACATCCTGTTTACCAGGTGTTTCAGGAGCAATCAGTACAAAAGCACAGAAATTTAGTCATCAAAAAACATGAAGGCATGCTGTGAAATACTAGGGAGACTTTTAATTCATAGCATTAATTTACATTATTTTTATTATTATCCTTTTGTGCTATTTTAATAGTAGAATAAAATTGAAAATGAAGCAACCACTCTTAGATATTTCCCTACAACAGTTGCTAATATGGGAGATCTTTCACATCTTCTCTTAAAGAAGTTGAGGGTGATTTTAATGAACTCCAGTTTCACGGACCTGTACTGTGACAATAGTTTATAAGTGTTCATATTTTCTCAGTATGTGGAGCTTAGGATATCTCTGCTCCTGATCCAGATACCTCAAGACGCTCATGACTTCAAGCATAGAAGAGAACATAGTTATTGGCATTGCTGTTTTCATCAGGTTTATTTTCTCGTCTTTCTTCAACTTAAATACCAACATCAATTACAATGTCAAGATAGAGGTAGGAGACACAAGATTTTATTGTTGAGATGGTAGCCTTTAGGAATGAAGGATATGAGTCAGGTTTAAAAACATATAGAATTATGCATATTCTGCTGAAAATCAGAAAAAAAACCCTTCATATTACATATGAAGAAAAAATACCAATCTATGAGTCCGATGTCTTATTAGCAGTGTGTGATTCAAAATTTTCAGTTATTCTACATCTGATCATCATTTTTTAAAATTCATTTATATTAAAAAGTTCTCCTTCTTACTTCTTCTGGTAAAATAAGGAGGAGGTGGAGAATGTATAAATGTTTTCAATTTCTTAGAAAAGGCTGTGTCCTCTGTATTCACTGACAGTTATTGTGAAATACTGTATCTATCATGGACTTGTTCCAGAACTTTCACTGGGATGGTGCAATCCTTAATCCCTGCTTTAAATTGTTACTTTTGGTGGCACATCACAAAATTAATCTCTCCATTTGCTTTACACCAAATCATCTAACAGTCTGTGAATCCATACAAAGAACCATGAGGCAAAACTTTTGATAAAAGTTAGTGAGAACCAAACCAGCTTGCATATCTTTTTTTTTTTCTGTATATCAGGTGTCTTTGAGAGATGACTGGACACTGGTTATTTTGGACATGTGCATTTCAGTGATTTGAAATAGCATTAGTATAATGATGTTCCGCTTGCAGAAAAGCAATACCATTAGTGAGATTTCTACTGGGGATCTGACAAGTTTAAATGGCATGTTACGTCAGTATTTGCAGAAGTACACTGGACAATTGTCTTCACATATAAGAACTTGGACAAATTCTATCATCACTGCATTCAGATTGGTGTGCATGTTCTAAAACTAAGTATGAAGTTGGAATTTGCTTAATTTAAGACAAGAGAGTTAATCTTATTGGCTGCATCTATTCATTTCATACCTTGTTGAGGTACAGGAGCAGACTGCCCAGGGAAGTGGTGGAGTTGCCATCCGTGAAGGTGCTCAAGAAAAGTGTAGATGTTGCATTGAAATGGTTTAGTGATGTGGTGGTGATGGGTTAACGATTGGACTAGTTGAACTTAGTAATCTTTCCAGCCCTAATGGTTTTAAGATTCTATGGTTCAGCAGCATTCCAAGAAAAATCTGGGACCTATTCACTTTTTCCTTTGCTCCACTGTTTTGTCATTATGAAAGTCCTGCAGGAGCTCACAGATGTTTGTTTGTTTGTTTTCCTGATGTACTTCAGAACATCATCACATAATTTGGTACTAACAGCAAGTTAAGTAAGCAGAAACACTGAGACAGCCTGGATCAGATGTGTTCTGTGGCTACCTCTAGAAGTCCAGCTTCTGGACAGAAATCAAATGTGGTCTTCAAGGTATGACTGGATCCTGGGGGAGGAAAACTGTCAGGGAAAGGCAAGGCAGCTGTATTTATGAAAAACACAACTGAGTTATATTTAATTACAATTTTTATAATGTTATTGGTGTATATTTCTATATTTTTATCTAGGATAGCAATATATTTTAAAATTCTGCATTTCTCCTCTTCAATTCCAGAAGCTGGGATCCCCTAGCTCTTATGATAAAGCATAATATCTTAACAAAAATCACTAGAATTTGAAGCAATGCTGCAGCACTGAGATTGGGAAGAATTGAAGTAAGCTTCAAAAGGATTTTATGTGAACGTCTAGACTGATGCTATAATTTGTTTGATCTAATTTAGTACTAGGAATCCTTCACTAGCAGGAAGCTTAAGCTAGTGAGGGAAATTTCAGCTCCATAAAATGGTAGTTTTTCTTAGATGCTCTGTGTGAAAAAGAATATATCAATTCTTAGGTCCCTTTTTAGCTCTATCCTTACAGATGCTAAAGTACCTGTGAGAGATTGTTGGAAAGTGCTATATTATATTATTTTCTATTTAGAAATAAATGTGCGTAGTAAAAGTCCTGTCTGTTGAGCTAGAATGAACTCCTTGGGGCATATGTCTGATGTCAGCAGGAATGAGTAATTTAGAATTTGAAGTCTGTACTTCCTCCCCAGAGTATGAGGCACAAATATGAAAGGATTTTAAAAAACAGCCTTCATATTTGCATCTAGAGGAAAATACAACAGTTCCAATTTATTTGATTTGTTCATTAATTGTTCAGCTAATACTTGGAAAAGAACAGGGACAAAATGTAGCTATGCACTCGCCAGGCAGTTTTGTGAAAATTTGAGCTACCAAGGGAGTGGATATAACACAGACAATGTATTGCATATAGAACCAAAAATAAATATGAAAGAACAAACAAACAAACAGACAAACAAAAAAAGCAAACAAAAAAAAAACAGTATGTATTTAGATCTGCAATCTTCATCGGTACTAGCTCCATAACATATAGGAAGGAACTTGAGAAAGTATGTATATGTGAAATGGGAAAGGAATTATTTTATGAATGTTTCCCCTCATCGCTTTATATCATAAAATGTATTTGTTCCATCAGCAATTGTAGCTAGCAAACTTCAGACAATTTTTTGTTTGTTTGTTTGTTTGATGTTGCTGTTCAGATCCAAACGTGAGATCAGAAGTGAATCAACACTATCCAAGCATCAAAGATGGACTTACTAATTCATTTAAGACAGCAGTGGTAAGGTTTTCTTCCAGATATTCCACAACTGAGTTTTCATGCCCTCCCTGTTGCTTATCTTGTTTCTGCGGAAACATTTCCATTAGCTTGCAAAAGCTTACTCTGGGATCACAACATGTGGTTTAAAGACCTTTTACATAATGGTTATATCACACAGATTAGTAAACTGTTACCTGCATGAAAAAATAATGGAAACTCTTTCTAGTTATGATTTTTACTGTTGGTTGAAGTGGAAATCCCACCTCATATAAGTAGGTTTTTCTGAAAGTAATGTCTCTCATTTTTTCCTTGTTACAATGGAAACTACATCAGAAACAAAAAGCACAATAACAGTATTTGACAGAGCAAATTGTCATCTACGAAATACTATTTTTCCACATAGTCACCACTATTAGCTGTGCATATTTGCCAACACACCAAAGCTGATATTCAGCTCTGTACATAGTTTCCTAATTGTAATCTGCTGAGTCATGCATATGAGGTAAATGAGGCACTCTTCATTTTGTAGTGTGACAGATGTACATGGCTATCTGGAAAGTACCTTTCTTGCACACCACTGTTGCCATTGCTGAAATGCACCCCCCACTGCCTCACTGTGCTCACATCCACTGTTCGGTCTCCATAAATGTTCAGCATCAATGAATGTCTATGGGCGCCATTTTTTCCACATGGAGGAATTCAATTACACACCTTTTCTTCATCTGCACTTCAGTATCAGATGTCATTTTCTCAGACTGTCCTTATTCTACTGTCTCTTACATGGCAACAAAATGTAACAGGATATTGGTGGGAAAGTTCGATCTCCATACATTTGCGTTATGCAACATGCTCACTTTGTCTCAGCTGTCTAGTCATTGGTCATGGCAACTAGGCTACTACTTGATCAACTAACAGCAGGTCTCTTTATTTTTATGTCTTAAGCATTTTTTGCTTTTCCCAAACTATGATATCATTTTGCACTGCATTATATCTGGAAAATAAATTCATTTATAAAATTATTACTTTTTAACAATCAAAGGTTGTCTAACATCATCTGCCTTTGGTTACTGTGGTACAAATATCTCTCCTTCAGTTTGTAGAATTATTCACAGTGTATATAGCCATCCCAGAGACACAAAGGACAGAATAGAAATAAAGAACAATTAACATATTTGTGTAAACAGAGCTGTACATCTGTATGATGAAGGAATGAGTTTAAATACTAGAAATGTCTTGTACTTTATTTGTATTGCACAGGGATAGTTCAAATACACCAAGGCTTTAGATGTTTTTCTGCAAGGGTACAGAAAAGCATATAATCTTCTTCTGAATAACTTTTACCCTGTTCTCTTTCTAGGATAGAAAATGGCCTCTTCTGCAGATATCTGTGCTCATCTCTATTCTAAATGAGAAGGAAACATCTTTCAGACCCTGGTTGCTTAGATACTTAGTTTAAAAGTTTTGGTCAATGGTATTTCATCAATCATTTTGCAAATTTTGAAGTCAAGGAGAAAATTTATCTTAGTTACAGGCTGAGCATAAGAAGTTTTTACTCCTCTTTGTTGCATGGGCTGTGGTCCATTTCCCAGTATCATCTGGATGTGGTCATTTATCACATTCATGGTTACAGAAAGGGCCTAAGACATCAGCAGCACATACGTTTGCTTTTTGTTCTCCCTGTAGGTTCAAGGCTTTTGACTTCTTGTACTCAGAATCTCTATCTACGTAACTTTGGTGTATTTTGAGGATTGAGTTAAGAAAGCAGACCTGTATTAGCCATCCTGTGTATCTATTGTAAGTGCTTAATGTTTTAGATGGAGGTTGAGAGTAATCTCACTAAGTCAATGTAGCTACTGTGAAGACAGTGCAAAGAGAAATCCTAGATTTCTTTTAGTCAGTGGAGAAAACCAAGAACCTTATGGAACAACTCCTCTTGTTCTACTGTAGACACCTAAAACTGATCAGGTACATTAATATCTGCCACTTTATTATAAAAGAAGCATAAGATGACTTTTGGACACTACAGGAAGGGTTTCTGTTGCTCATATGTAGACAGACCCCTATCTTTTTATGTACTGTACCACTGACAGTCTGTAGATTATCCAGAACATCCACACTGGCTATATATTTTGGTACAGGTTCTATTGGAGGCTCATAGCATTACAGTGGAAGCTCAGGCAAGGAACAATAATTTACATAAATGAGAATGAAACAAAATGGCTCTGTTTTGTAACTCAGACGCAGATCTTAAGATATACAGCAAAAAAATTATCAATTCAGTATATAGATGCTTCAACCAAATAGCTGAAGGTAGTCTGGCAAAAATCTGTTATTGTATCCCATTATGCCCAGGAATAAAACGTGCGCATTTTCCAGAAGCAAATCTTGTCTTCTTACCTTCTCTATCTGTTTAAAACATTAATCAAATAGAGTAAACTTTCAGTGATCAAAGGAAAAACACAGGCTTCGCTGCAAGATCATTTGGCTTATCAGGATGTTGGGAATGGAAGTATAAGAAAACACCTACACTGACATACATGTCTTGAAATGGACACACAGGCATGATCAATTGATTCTTAAAAGTTTTGTTGATACTCAGTAGAAATGAATGAATATGCCTAGAGGACAATTAATTGTATCCTAAAATGAGTGGATGTGATAAATCAGATGAATCATCCTCTGAAAATGCATGTTTTCCTGTTGGCTCAGAAGAGAGATTAAAGGTATGACTATAATTTTAATGCATAGCTATTAGAGGTCTGGAGTTAGTTTGGATTAATCCCAGACTTCCTTTTTGTATCCGTGGCTCTACAAAGAGCTTAGACAATTAGCTTTACATACTTAATATTTGAGTGGCCAATTTTATACTATCTGAATCACATTTAAATTGAAGCAGAGACTTTAAATGTTTGGTGGATCTTTACTACTTGTAGTAGTAGAAATTAGAGAAATAAGTAAATTTAGCCTGTTCCATAATGTTTCATATCATCCCATTGGAAGTCATGTCATGATATGTTTTTATAATAAAAACATACATCTTCAAAACATGATACTATTATGCACATATGACAGACACTCTGAAAGTAGTGCTTCTTATTTTATTGTGTTGGCCTGCCACATCAGAGGTGAATGTTGGTGGTATGGCAGTAGAGGATGAACCTACTTGCCAATATTCCATTACAATTTCTTGCCATGCAACAGATGGCAGAAGAGGGGCAGTCTGACCAAATGACATCTGACATAGAAGTGCATATGAAGCAAAGCTCTATTATTGAATTCATCCTTGTGGAAAAAAATGGCATGCATAGACATTCATTGATGCTTGCTGAACATTTATGGAGACCGAACAGTAAGGCAGTGGATGTTGAGTTTCAGCAATGACATCTTCATAGCAGCTATGAAACTGTTGGTCACCCTTGCTGATGCAGATTTTTATGAGCGGTGGCATGCAGGCTCTTGTCCATTGCTGGTGAAAATGCATAGCTAATAAGGATGACTATGTTGAAAAACAGTGTTTTGTAGATGACAGTTTGCTCTGTCAAATACTGTTATTGTGATCTTTGTAACCATCATAGTTTCCATATAAAATTCTACTACGTTATATATATCTTTAGATGAATGTAGTGAATATCCCATGTAAGGCTTTGTTCAAAACCAAATCCTTATTCAAAAATCTCCCAAACTGATATCCTAATACTAATATTGTATCAGGATGTGTCCATCTATAACTGTTAATAGTAAGCCCTTGACATTCAGACATAGGAGATGAGCATTATTTTTGCCTGACAGGAACTGTACAACATACAGTAAGTTCAATATCTCAGAAAAATATATATGATTTTTTTTTTCATTAAAAACAAATGAAATCTCCATTTACAAATTCATAGTTTGTCCTGATGCCCCTAACATATCTTAACTTCTGGTCAGTGAGATAAATTTTAAAAGAAAAAAGTCTATTGGCTTTGGTTAGGACAACAGATCCGTCATTTCTAAATGACAATCTTATGATGAGTCGCCATCTTCCCAGCTTCCACCAGGATTTCAAGTCAGTGCTATTCCTTTATTCGTTTGTTTGTTCATTCCTTTCTGCCTTCTTTTCGGAGGTTGGAGGGTTGGAGGAAGGGAATCTGACACAATAAGCTAGAAAAATCCATTCTGCCAAATTGCATGCCCTGCTGCTTCATCACCATTATTATACTGAGGTTTTACATTAAAGTACCCTGGATTTTAAATTGAAAGTCAAATATAATTTGCTACTAGAAGCATGAAGTGAGTGACTAGAAAAGCTGATAGCTAAGTGCAGCATGACAAATTGGTATCTATCTAATAATGAGTCTTACAAGGTCATGGATCACTACAAACCTCTCAGTTTTATGTAAGTAGAACTGGACTACATTGTGTCAATTGTTGTTTCGGGGGAAAGGGCAATATATTTCAGATTGGCCCATACATTTTCAGAGCTAATGCTAGACAGATACAATAAGTCCTTTTTTGAGAATGAGAAAACCAGAGAAAGTAACAAAGAAAGAAAGGGAAAGAACTTTTGTTCCACACACTCGTTTTTAGGATAAATTTTGGACAAATAAACTTTTCCACTGTGTGTCTTTACGCATTAGAAAGGAAGAGACCCACAAATTTATGTATTATTAAAAAAAAAAAAAAAAAAAAAGCAAGGAAGTGACTATTTAATGGGATTTTTATGTAAATCATGGAATTGATTTGATGTCTACAGCTGTATCAACAAAAACAGCAGAGGAACAGCTGTGTTCCTATACCAGGAAAAAATGCTATTAATAGAAGAACATTACAACATTTGAAACATTCAAATCACTTCTCAGCAAGTATTAATCAATAGGTTCCTGGTGGAGTTAATAAAGATATGACTATTTGTACCACAAGGTAGATTGTCTTATAACATCATCCCTTAATGACATATCCACAAAATTTGTGCAGCTGGTAAATGTTGTCATTTGAGACTTACGCTCAGCTGAGATCATTTATTAGGAGTTGCTCTTCTGGGACACAAAGACCTTTATCAGCTTGCTTTATGACATTATTTTTATGTGCCTTTATGAGACACTATGTAGGATTCATGTACCATAACTTTGGCATCTGAAATGTAGTTCATAGTTCTAAGTCCCTTTGTCATCACTATAGTAGAATAGAAGGAAATAATCTTTTGAATATTCTGACAGATTATTTTATTGCAGAATAGGTCTCTGGGACAGATCAGATTGTCTGCTAGAAGGCAGAAGAGCTTCTGGCAATAAAAGAGCCTAAGGTGAAAATTTGGGTTTCATCACCTACTCTTCAGATCTCTGAAGTTGGATAAGACAGTTCCTAGAAAATCTGCTTCCTTTTGTATCTGTCTCCCCTGAGGGGAAAAATGAAGCTAGAGAGAAATGCAGACTTATGGCAAAAGACTTGTATCGGTGAAGGACAGTGGTTAAAGGGTACAGAGTAGAGTCAGAGATATGGCAGTCCAGAGAGAAATACGTTTTAGGAAACTGTAGAGCTGACAGAGATTAGGTAACTGCTTTTCTGATCCAAAGTAGAGGCTGGAATTCAGCAGAAATTATCCAAACTACATACATGCCTCATCCAATCAGACCAGAGGCCGTACTGCTTTTTAAAAGAAGACTTTAAATCTTACTGGGAGATTAGTAATGATTTACAGTTCCTCTGTTGTCTTAGAAATAGGCTAGTAATAGCATTGCCAAAGTAACATGCAGTGAAGACAACTCCCTATAAAGGTGCTGTCTACTGAAAAACAGAATGCAGAAGATGTGATCATGTTAACAGTTCTAGCTAGGGAGTTTGGCTCTATAAAGTATCTTGTTTAATCTATTTCTATGTTGGAGGTCTCTTGTTTAATCTCTCTTATGTCAGCTGAAACTGAGTTGACTGCAACATCAATAGTCATGAACAACCTACAATATATGCAACAGTTAGAATCGTATTTCCTGTGCAATGAACCTTTCAAAATGCTAGGATTCTGTTAGCTAGAAGTGGCTCACATTCTTGTTTAACTCACAAAATGGATGTATTTTGCCCTGTCTCTCAATTCTAGTTTTGCTATTATTTTTCCAACCCAAAAGGAAAACCACAGTGTGATACATAAAGCAAGCCAATCTTTTGTACAGTGGTCTAATCTGAAGTTCACAAGATTAAGAGAAGAGAATCTTCCTGATGAATGCTGGATTAGCTCTTCAGTTTACTCACCTCAGTAATAAAATGCTGCTCAGTAAGTTTTACTTTGAGAGGGCAAGCTGCCAAATCAGTCATTGTGCGGAAGGACTGTCCCTTGTAGGCACAGCATGGCCCATAGAGAATAACAGAACAATGAGTAATAAGTAGCATGGATTATGAGAATAAATCTTATCAGACAAATGTGATTGCCTTTTCTGATAGCATTACAATAAGTAAATGAAAGGAAAACAGCAAACCTAGTTTGACTTCGGTAGAGAATTTGATATAGTGACCATGAAATCTCATACAATTAATTCAAATTGGCAAATAGGAGAACTGTCACATGGATTTCAGATGAGCTCAAAGCCCATTTTGATGGATTGAGTTGAAGAGAGATACATAGTTATTTGCTATGATACTGGCACTAAATCAAGACTTGTTTAACTTCTTAATTCCTGATTTGGAAAAGAGGAATGAGTCAGCTCATTAAAAAAATCTACTTAATACATAAACTGGGAGGGGCTTTGAATGACCTCATGGGGAAAGAATAATACAATACATTAGAGATAGATGTAATAAAATAATAAATAAATGATAAAAATGCAAAAATCTCTGGTGTAATTTGAAATGAATATTAAACAAATATTTAATAATCTGGAAAAGGAGAGAGACTAAAATGCAATTTTGTCAGATAATGGACATAACTTGGAAGAGTCAAGTAAGAGCAATTGTAATTATAGGTGCATATGTAGAATTATTGCCTTATGAAATAAGGTGATATATCAGAAGACTAGATTAATTCTGAGCATAGAAACAGACAGGGTCTTTACAGCTCTGGCACTCAAAGGATCAAAGAGTCTTTCTAGAATTAATGAAAAGAGCTGTAAGACCCTGCGGTGAAAGCTAAATGATCAGATGCATTTTTTTTTTAAATGAAGAAACATTAAAAAAAATGGATAACCTATAGGTAAAGATCTCTCAGTTTGTACGTGTATCAAAATACCTCATATTTAGTGATGATCTGAAGACTGTCCAAAATATAGATCTCCATGTAAGCCTGATAAATAGAAGGTGCCTGGTAGTTTCCAAACATCAACAGAGTACAAATCTTGAGGCTGGTCAGGAATTCTGTGTGATGCAGAAATATGCAAACAAGAACAATGTAAAGGAGACAAGAAATATGATTTTAAGGTGATTAGAAAAAATGTTTACTTGCTATACTATAAATATAATATAAATGTATAATGGGCAAGACATTTCATGAGTAAATATATGTATATATATTTTTATACATATATATATATATATATTTCTTTGTCTTTCGCCTCTGTGGAAGCATTAAAAACTTGCAATGAATTTTGCTTCTTAAAGTTTCCTTTAATGGAAAGTGTGATAGAAGGATAAAATATTTGGGACAATATCATCTCCCATATGCAGAGTCTTTACCACCCCAGATGGCATACCAACTGCCAAGTTCTAGAAATGCTACTGAATTATTACCTTCCAAATATGAAGCAGACTAAACCAATACTGCATATAATAGATCCTCCCTCAAGTGCTTCAAAAATTAAGACTAGGTGCCTCTTGTTCTATACAAAGCCCAGATGGTACATACAGACCAACTGTGAACTACATTGCTGGTGTAGCTTTTAAACCATACAAAAATGTATGCTAGCTTAACAGATAGCCTTTGTTTACAAATAGGAGAATGAATAAATGAAAGTGATGCAAAGTTTTCCAGCTTGTACTGAAGATAGGCTTTGGCTATCACTCAGTATGGCCTTTCATACATTGAAATTAGGTGCAAAACATGTTTTGCGTGAGTAGAAATATTTGAAATATAGACTCTGATGTTTGAATTTTTGAAAGTTTGACTTAATTCTTATAGTCAGAACCCATCTGTAGAGTAACCACTCAGTACACTTGGAATAAATGTTTGTAACTTTTAAGAAAGTAGAGGAACAAAGAGTGGAAGAAAGGAGATGATTTACAGTCTAACATTTGAAGAAAATGAAAGCTTTGTGTTTTCACTAGTTTATCAGACATTTTTTTCAATATCTTTTAGATCTACTGGCTAGTTTCAAGCAAATTTTGTAGATATAGAAAGATCTAAAGATTAATATTAAATAAAAAAAGGAACCACATAGATCCATAGCTATATCAAAAATGGCACCAAGCTCTTTCATAGTAACAGAGGAGTGAGCACAGGAGGAAACTCCTAATGGCACTTCTGCAAAAGGAAGGGCTGCATCATGGGTTGCCTTCTCACACTGAGAGGGCAAGAAAACAAATGTTAATGGAATCAGATTTTTGTTTTTCTGGAAGTTTATCTGGATATGAGCATAAATTACTCAGTGTTTTTTTCTTTCGCTGACACTTAGAAGTTAAACTTCACTAGTAACAGTGAAGTTTTTCCCATTAAACTTCTAAGTTGTTTCTCAGACTTACATTTCTATTTCTCTCTCTTTTACTATATTTTTTTCTCCCAGATCTTCTCCTTCTGAATATTCTGACTGTTATTTGTCGATGAAGTCTGCCTGCATCCATAAAGAAATTCATTTAGAAAGTCAGTTAGCAGTAAGGCAGAAGTTCAAAGATTCAAAGAACACTACAGTCAGAAAGGTGAATTGGGTAGAACTTGCCTGACCTTAGGAGAAAGCTATGGAGACTGAGATATGTCATCTGAGCTACAGGAGAATTGAGTGAAAATTCAGCATTCACTACCACATCACTGCTCTACCTCTGATATTAAATATAGGAATATGTCATAGTTAGGATAACCTCTTGAAGAGTGAGTGGTGAATTAGTAGGATTTTTCTTTTTTGTATAAAAATACAAAGTCATAAAAACAAAGACATACATACAGCTGATACTGTATCAATAAAACTGCACAAATTCTAGTGATTGAACTATTATATATTAACACAATTAGGCATATTACCAAAAGAAGAAAGATATAGCAACATTCAGTGTTCACCTGGATGTCACTGTCTGGAAGGAAGCCAGAGGTGGCTCTAGAAGGAAGCCTAGATTCGTTCTCAGAATGATCATTTCTGAATTACTCATATTTAGGTGTGTGACAGCACATTATTGACTTGTACTTCTGCATCAGATCTAAATATCTAGGAAAGGTACTCCATACAAGAACTATATTTAGTTCATGCTTTTCTGTACTGTTAAAACCATCAGTTTAAATAACTTCAAATTCTTTGTACAAAATTTAATTAGTTTGTCATAATATCTGATACTACTAGAATACTTGTTGCTTACCTAATTTCTGAATATTTTGGGTCCTTTGAGCACTACGGTCATATCTCCATGCAGCAACTTCAGTGGAGGTGCATCAATTTACACCAGTTGAAACAAATGGTCTTAAAGAATTCCATATCGTAATTAAAGACATGGAATATCTAGAAGTTATCTTTATTTTAATGTCACTATATCCAGTTATTGTTAAACATGGGGCAAAATCTTAGGGTAATTATGGCATTATGACATTGCTGAATATTTTAACTTTTCTCAGCTTAAATAATTACCATTGAAATATAAGTGTTTTCCCTGCTCCCATATGGTCAGGTGTACTGCACAGAGTGAAGAACGGGAAGGAAAGCTCTACTAGCCCTGTTTTTAGATATCTCATATAGGAATAAGATACTGAACAATTCTCTGAATAGTCCTGCACATAGGATTTTACAACATTCAGTGCACTCTTGTCCTAGTCAGCATATGGCTTTGCCTATATGTAAATTTTTGGTAGTTGACATTGAAATTGATGGATAGGTTTGAGGGAAAACTTGGAAAACCGGGATTCCTAAAATAAACTCATTTCTGGTACCTACTTCTTTATCTCAGAAGACTATGAAATGTAGGTTGCAGGGAGTGAGGTAGCATGTATGTTCAACTCCCATGTCCTATGTTCTGAACATGAGTCAGCTAACATGACTTCTTTTTGGCTTGCAGATTGCGTTTGATGACAGATGACTACCCAGATCACCGAAGGGTCATAGCTAGCACTTGAGTCCATCCATGCATGTCTCTCTACAGCTATAGGCTCAGGTTATATCCCTTCTCCTGTTCTAGACAGGGGAAAGGATATTTCAGGATGGGGTACACTGAATGAAACCTGGGGTACTGAAAAATGAAAAGCTTTTGAGTTTTCAGAGTTACATGGAAAGACAGAGATCTTTTGTGGGTTCTTTAATAATTGTGTATGAAGCAGAGGGGCAAAATCACAGCTGCTCATATAGTCCCTTGTGATGGAACTGGCTAAAATTGTGCCTGTCATTTTGTCACTGGGTTAAGCGTGATGTTTAAGGATTGCTAAAACAGCAACAAATGTCACCACCACTACAAGCAAAAAACAAACAAACAAAAAAAAGATCAGAAGGAGCAATGTATTACTTGGAAAATGTGAGATTGTGAGATTTTTGACCTTTAGAGGAAAGCTTTTAGGTTTGATTTATCTGAACTTATGGGCCCCAAACAGATCAACTTTTTTCTTTTTTCTTTTTTTCTTTTTTTTTTTTTCTTTTTTCTTTTTTCTTTTTTCTTTTTTCTTTTTTCTTTTTTTTTTTTCTTTTTTCTTTTTTTCTCTCCTGTAGTTTTATGGAAAGATTTATTTGTCTCAGCACAGCTCTACAAGAGTAAACTGAATCACTGCTTGTTCATGCACCCTGAATAAGGGTCTTACTGTCAGTTCTGTTTCTCTCCTCTTCTGAGGCTTGAAGTGTTGCTGCTGAGTACTTGCTACACCATGATGGTACTATTTGTCTGAAATTGAGCTTGGAAAACGGAAAAGAAACTGACAGGCATTCTGTCTAGTCCTGAATTGCTTTTCAATTCAGCTGTGTTCACTACCAAAGGGTGCAGTCTCAGGTGGGAAATACGATTAGCAGCATAATACCTTGACTCAGTTTATACATTAATATGAGGTATAGGTCCATAATGATGTGGGTTTCATGCAGGCCCTTGGGCTAAAAGGACGTGTTAAACCCACAGTTCCCCCCCCCCTACCACCACCCCTCAGAGATGTTTTCATGTGTTTTCTGAGCATTTGGACAGGATTTCTGTTCTTCTCTGTTCATTTAATCATGAACCTACAAAACCAAAGACACTTGCTTAGGAACATGAATGTTTGCCATTTGCCCCAGATATTCTCCCACTGAATTGATGGATATTGAAAGCTTCAGGTAACTAGGGAGGAAAGCCAGAATGAAACAGTGATGGCCAATCACATCCTTTGAGTAACAAATAATGCATGCTGAATAGTCAAGGACATAACGAAATGAAAAGTTTGCAACAGGCAATTTGAAAATGTTTGTAGAAAGAACCTCAATCATTTAAAGAAAATGAACACATTTATGTGGATCGTAATGTTTTTGCTAATAGTCTGACAACCAAAAAAGAGTCTGATTTAGTAGCTAAAATGTTTCCCAAGTACTGTCTGCCCAGCTCTAGAGTGAAATGACATATTGAATTCAATTCTATACTGAATCTTTTTTTTTTTTTTGAAAGAAAGGGTCTTTCAGCTTTTCAGCTTTTAAAATACCCCTGGATAATCACAAAGGTCAGAAGCTGTGACCTTGCTGTGTTTCTTGCCTATTTACAGTTCATTTCCACTGCAGGTTGTCAGGGATTCAAGTACCTGCTTCACTTGAAGTACAATAGAAAACTTAGTTGTCACTGTGATAGAAAACACCCATCTTCTTTTCCTCCTCATTTAATGATTTTTTCTTCTAAACATATGAAAAGATCCTATCGCATTCAGTAATTCATCCATTTCCTACAGTGCTGCACACTTAGTGATACCTAGCTGTGACAATTGCCACACTGTTTCACCAAATTAACAAACTTTTCTTTTTTTCCTGTATATTTGTTTCAGAAACTCTTGAGTAACTTTGGGAGAATGCATTCTGGTCATTTCTGTGTTCTTTTCATTCCAAATCTTCTCTCTCTCTCTCTCTCTCTCTCTCTCTCTCTCTTTTTTTTTTTTTTTTTTTTAATTTTTTTTTATTTATTATTTTTTTATTGCTTCATTTAATTTGAGCAAATTTGATAACCATGGGCATTTTATTTTATTTTTATTATCTGTTTTCCATTTTTATTAAATAGTTATGTTTTATTGTTAATTGAAATTGCAAATTGACCATATTATGCTTGTGCTATAATAATAGCATCTGGATTTAAAACTGTGGGAAAGATTACTTCACAGCTGTTCTCACTATGTATGGGTCTAGAGCCTTAAAATTACACATCCTATGGGGGATATCCTGCCCTGATCTCTTTAGTAGCTAAGGTTTTGCTTCAAAAGTAAAACTTCTCCCTGTCACTTTGAGAATAAGAAGGTTAAAGGTCTGGAACAGTATCTTCAAGCATTTTGATATAATAAAGGATAAAGGTCCCTTGAAATAACATGCAATCTTTTAGGGCTTGGTCCAAAAAGTCATTCTTATTTCTGGGAAAGCCAGCTACACAAGAAACACATGCTGAATTACAAATATCATCAACCATGCTTGAGAGAAGTTTTATTCTGTGTTCACTGACAATCCAACACACAATTTCTTAAGTTGCTAAAAAGGTATTACTATATCTTGTGGGGGTATTGAATACTGTAAACTTCCCTAGTGTATCACAATTACAGGAACACCTGTTCTAAGTAACATTTTGCTGAGACACCACAAGAATTTGGTGGTCAATAGCCCTCAACATTTCTCATTTCTTTCCTGTGGTGAGGTGCTTTAGTGTTTTCTCTCTGGACTATAATAGAAAACTCTTAAGGTCAATGGTTCAATGCTTCTTAAAGGATAACTCCCACCTCCTCTATTTCTTATTAATAGTGCCTTTTCAACACACTTGTGATTCTTTGCTTACCAGTGTATATTTCTTCATCATTTATTTTTTAAATTTATTCTTTGTGCATACTTGAGAAAGTCAAGAAATAAATAAGTTATTGGTATAGTCTACATTAAAATGCACAGGTGCTATCAGGAATGAAGAATTTAAAGAAGAAAACAAATGTGCTTAGTTATGAAAAAAAAAAGCATCATGGAACAGGAACTCAATTCTGAAAAAAAAAGTTCTGTGATGGAAGTGGGAGACTTGATTTTGTACGAGGTTGGTAGAAGACAGCAATTTCTTACATAGTAATGGGCAAGAGGGACTTTTTATAAGGGTGTGTAGCAGCAGGACCAGTGAACATTGGCTTTAAAATGAAAGTGGGTAGATATAGACTAGATATTAGGAAGAAGTTCTTTCCTGAAGAAAAGATGATGAGACACTGGAACAGGTTGCCCAGTAAGGCTGTGGATGACCCCTCCCTGTAAGCATTCAAGGCCAGGCTGGATGGTGCTTTGAGCAACCTGGTCTAGAGGGAGGTGTCCTTACTTATAACAGGGGGTTGGAACTAGATGATCTGAAAGGTCCCTTCCAACCCAAGCCATTCTATGATTGTATAAGATAAAGTCTTAGATTCTAGATATATTCTGTGTGCTCCATGGCTCATTTGTGTGTCAAAATAAAGGGCCAGACTTCTAGTAAGATGACAGTGGCTGAGTAATATGTTGCAAATTCATCCCGTGCACTGAAGCCCATTTTCTCTTGAGCTCATACCTACAACATTAAATTAAGGGTTGAGCTAGTCCTTTTATGGGCATTGGCGAAAGGAGAAAGTAGATAACAAATGCATTTATCAAAAGCACTAGGACAAAAGTCACCATAAAACCACCTATAAAGAGCAATAGAGGACGAAAGAGACTAGTCTCCATTCTCATTGATAGCTTTTCTGTTGAATGCTGTCTTGACCAGACGCTGCCTTTTATTTTCCTTCCATCCTTTGTCTAGAGCTAGTCAATTTGAGCTAAAAGATTTAAGGAGAAAGGCTTACTTTTTCTGTGTATTTGTACACTATCACACATAAATCCCATTTGGCCTTGCAATGCTCTTTTGCAGCTAATATATTACCAGATGAAAGACATGAGAATGGATAATGGGAGAAAAATGCATCAAACATTGTAAGATGCAGCAAAAACAATAAACAGGCATCCTGGGTGGGCACAAGCACCTGTTCCTTTTTCAGCGCATGACAAAAATCACTTACTCTGCCATCTATAAATCTAAGCATAAAGTAAACGGTTTCCAGAACTGGATGAAGTAAAAATAGCAATTTCCCTTACGCATGTTGCCCTTTTTCCTCTTCACAGATGATCTTTTGACATACTTGGACTAGAGAGAACATATTCAGTACTTGTAATTAATTGAGGAATGTTTTTTGTGTATAGGATCCTTTTAAGCTATTCGGGTATGAAGAGTCAGGTATATCACAATATGCTATACTTTGAACACGGAGGGAGTATTCGCACATCAGATGAGAATTCTGACATATAAAAATTTATTACATTGACATTTGAAAGGAAAGTAGATATTTTCTTAGACTTTCCTGTCCATAAAATCTCAAGGCTGAAGATATGCCTTTGTAATGCTAGAACTTGAAGTGTTTTGGGAATCACTTAACAGTGATTCCCAAAACATAAAAAATAAAGAACATAATATGAAAATAAATTACCTCTAAGTTTTTTTGAAAAGCTACCAGACAGACTTAGTTTAATTTCATAATTTGTCATTTATACTTGTTAATAAAAAGTTTTTCCTCTTATGGCAATAAATGTTATGTATTACTAAGTTACTGTCCTTTTCAGTGCTTCAGTTATGCAATGGGCCATTTGAGTCATCTTCAGTTACAAAACTGTAGTCATTAATGTGTAGCATGTTTAAGACTACCATGTCCTGGAATCCACTGATCTGTGCAATTGCTGTCATGCTGGAGAAGGCGATGTTTGACTTGACACTAGAATTTTGTTCTTCCATATTGTAGATGGCACACTGTCTTTCCTTTTTCATTTCACTTGCAGGATTGTGTCATTTTAAAGAAACAGAAGAAACCTTGTTGGGCTGTCAGTCTTCGGCCACTCTTGGAATACTTTTCTTCTACCCAGGGTATCATAACAGCCACAATTTCAGGTATATTGTCTTTTCAAGCACTTCAAAAGAAGTCTTACAGGAAATTTCATTTGTCTTTGTTCTCAACGTGGAACAATATGGGAATGCAATGGAAGTCCTGTGTGAGTAATTTCTTGCAGGGAGCATTGTGCTAGCAGTTAAGGTCTTTTCATTAGATTCCAACTTCTCCCACACATTTTCTGTGATTCTATCATCTCCTGCCTCTCAGTATTTCTGTGAGACTCTAAAAGTCCTGTAATTCTCCTTGGAAAAAATTACTCTTACAATACATATCTCTAAAGGATAAAGCAGTTATCTGATGCACATTAATCTTTATGGGGTTGCATAAGGGATCCATGATGATGAAGCTCTTCTTTCCTAGCTTGTGTAACTTGGGAACAATAGTTTCCTATTTTAGAAAAGACTACGAAGATAAAACTGGGAACTTTATAGAGCCTATGTTGCATTCCTTGTTAGTTTCCAAACTCTCTTAGGATTCTGTAAAAATCCCAGCCAAATTCATTAGTGTTCAGGCCTGCTCAGAAACAATAGTGATGAGAAGTAATATGGTTATAATTCAATATGTCTTGGGTGGGGTAGGGAACAATTTTGATTTCCCTTTACTGCTGGTGATGGATTTTTACAGCTTCACCTTTCTGTGCTACCAATCCCAGCAGTCCCAGGCTCTAAACAACAAACAGCTTGACTTGCAGAAACTTTCAATTCCCTCTGGGGAGGACCACAAACTTACAGCATATTTTAAGCTGTTGTTCGATTTTCTGAGGAGAGAATTGTCTCTAGGCACAAATTAGTGCTACCAGTGGAAGATGGAGTTCAGCTGTTTATATACTAATATGCAGCAATTATGATAAAACAAAACTCATTCTGAAATTCTGCTGTAACTATAGTAACCTGCATTCAATGTATTCCATTAAATATATAAAGAAACTTCCCCAGCAGGAGAGAGTAAATACTATCTATTATTGATTGATGAAGGTTCCAGGCTGTGAAAAGTGGTTAATATACTTTTGTGAAGAAATGCATTTGTTAAACCTTTCTTTTATTGATGACTATTGTCTGGTTAAGTAGCATCAGATAGTTATCATTAATTTTTACGTCTATATTGAATCGTTTCCTTCATTAGAAGGTATCCATTTTACAAAGGTTCCCTCTGAGAGAGAAATTTCTTAATTTAATTTAATTTAATTTCTAGCCTGGGATATTAACATTTGACTCAAATTTGACAAAGACTTTTACAACCCCAGATGAAACTTGTACACTTTTATCATTTCAATGTTAATAATAATAATAAATTCTAGAGGATTATGCTATTTAATGATGAACAAACAAATTACATAAATATATTATTATTTTACTTGTTAATTCTTATGAACTACAAGTTATTTAAGTTAAATGTTGCAAACTACACACAAAATAAAAACATGAAATTCAGATGGGAACAATAATGAGATGTATGTGTTTGGGAAAGAGAGAGAAAACACTGGTGTCAAAGAATAGGTACACAAGCAAAATGTTGCCTATGCCCAGAGAGGCTGACCTGCTCCTTGAACAGATCCATGAATATGGGTGTTAGAGAGGAAAGAGGGATGGCTGTGCTTTAGGGTAGCCCCCCAGGCTGTCTAAACCTAGGATTTTAGCTTTTCTGTCAAAACTGTTTTCTGTGCAGTTAGTTCAGCCATCCCTGCAGGACTCCTCTTTCCTAGCTTAGAGAAACTGGGAAGCATTTGCTTGGAAAACTGAACAACCAAATATGAGCTTTGAGTTTTAGCTCATGCTGTGATCAATAGAAATTTTGTCCCTATCATCAACAAAGTCTAGAAAATGGTTCAGCTGACTGTCAACCAGTGTTACGATTCAGCTGCTTAAACATAGTTAGAGCTGTATGAGAAGCCTTTGGGCGTATTTCCCTCCAGCCACTACTCTAGCAAAGCATTTATCTCCTTTGTATCTTCTGATATATTTTCCAAGGCCTTGCAGATATCACAAATATCCCAACACATTTCAAAAGGAATTAATACAGAATATCTGTATGAACAGAGACACGGACTTGAACTCCTGGTCTGTGATCAGAATAATGGAAATCATAAGAGATGGGTAAAAGATGACACTTGGCCAAAGAAAAAAGGCCAAAGCCTTAATTTCAAGCCACATCCTACTTATACGCCATCACTTCATGGGGGTGACACAAGACAATGAGGCAGGTATAACCTTTATGTTTCTGGGTTCTTGATAGAGACAACATCCTGAATTCTCTGCATTTAAAATATACTTCTCCTACAGATAGATAGGAGAAACTGTTCACTCCCTCAGCAACAGAGAGACCCTGCAGAGACATCTGCAGGGCAGAGAGGTCTGGAGGGCAAGACATATGAGGAGTGGCTGAGGCCCCTTGGTTTGCTCAGCCAGAGCAGAGGAGCTGAGGGGAAGCCTGATGGTGGCTGCAGCTCCTCACAGGGAGCAGAAGAGCGGCACTGAGCTCTGCTCTCTTGTGACAGAGACGGGGCCCAAGGGAATGGCATGGAGCTGTGTCAGGGGAGGGCAGCTGGGGGTTGGGGATGTGGGTTTGCACCAGAAGGTGGTTGGGCTCTGAGCAAGTTTCCCAGGGCAGTGATCTTGTCCAGTGACCAAGCATTCCAAGAAGTGTTTGGACAGTACTCTCAGACACGTTTCAAATTTTTAGTGATCCTGTGTGGAGCCAGGAGCTGGACTCAATGAGAATGGCCTCAGGACACTAATGCTAATTAGCATCAAATGCTAATGTTGTTGAACTTGCCTGTATGGCCTTTGGTTCACAGATACTGAGTGACCAGGGAGGTGGTGGAGTCACCATCCCAGAGGTTTTCAAGAAAATGGGACGCTGAGGAAAATGGTTTTGTGGGCGTGATGATGCTAGGTTAATAAAGATGATCTTACTGGTCTTTCCATCCCACAAAAGTCAATGATTCTATTCTATTCCATGATATATCTATTCTATGATTCTATTGTAATTTCCAACAATGGATATTCTGTGACTCTGTGAAGTGTTTGAGGGAACACAGTTCTAGTGTATGAATCGTATGAGTCAGAATCAGAGCATTACACAACTGATAATATTACTGCATTACTGTGTCTTGTAGGAGAGATACCAAACAATATCAAAATTAATATTGTAGAAGTGTCATGGAGATCTTTTTTCTTATTTTTAGATCAAGTTTGAAATCACCAGTAGAACCTGGTAAAGAAACTTCCATGCAATTATATTACCACTAATGCAGATAAAAGGTTATGTCTTCAGCAGTATGTCCCACAGTTATGCACTGGTTACAGAAAAGTGTTTGTTCAATAGCAAAACACAGTGATGCTTATTCAGATTCACTTAGCTTTATATGTGTTATTCTGCTTCAAAAAGAAGAGAAAAACATGGAAAATAACAATAGTTTTTTTTCTTCTTTTTTTCCCCACTTTATTTTATTCAGAGCCCAAACTGTCTGTTTGCTTGTTTGCTTTTGTTGTATGAACTTACTCTAAAGTGATGGTACAGATTACCAGACTGTTATCCTGAATAAAAAGTGCTGTCGTTAATTTTCTTTGGCTGCTGCTATGGGCCATTATTTCCAATAGCTGTAGCTGTCACTTCCAGTACTGTGACCCATCAGGAAATCTCTCAGGAAACTGAAAGAGTTTACACAATGGCCCGGCAAGAATATAATTTACGGGGTAGCAGAAGGTGCATCTGCCTACTGTTCTCAGATTTATTCTCTATTCTTATTGCAGAGCTTAAATAAGTGCAAGTAAATGCTCTTTATGCTCTTTTTGTACTGTTGCACTATCCACCTGCTGCTCCATGGTGAGCTTGAGTGCCCTTAGACAGTATATCCTCCATCCCTTGACTGCTTGCCAGCATCAAGGCAAGTGCAATCACAAGGGCTTGCTCTGCTTGTGTTAGAATTACAGCCTTTTGCACACCACTTGCTCCATGGGAAAATGTCCACTGCTACAGAGAATCCAGTGATGAAAGTAAAGCTGGGAAGCAGGTGTAGTTCCATAGAGATGAAAGAAGAATTTGTGTCTGGCTAGAAACAGATATGAAACTGGTTCATGCCTCGCCGCTTTTGTTTCTGTCCCTTAAATGAGAGTGCAGCTGCTATTATAAAAATTTCCAGTGCAAAATTTTCTTTCCATGAAAACTTCACAAATATTTCCTTAGAATACAATTTTGTTTTTGAAATTAGTGCACTAGCTATGCAGAAAACATTTGTAAAAGGAACAATAATTGAAGGTCAGACTCATTTATTCTATTATACTACCTATAGATTAATTTTTTAAAGCTCTTCTTGATCTGTGGGATTGTATTATGTCTGTCATGTAATTGTTGAGTCTGTATTGATGGCTTTTAAGATCCTCATGGATTTCATTGAAAGAATTGGATTTAAGATTGCCAGTCTCTATTTTTACAGAGCTTCCATTGATTTGGATAATGGTTCCATTTAGTTCATCAAATAGAAGTAATAGCTGCTACTCTACAGGCCTGTATCTTTTTTACATTTACCTCCCTCAAAACATATTAGCTTTCTTTAATAGATCTTCTTAGTCCTGGAATTAGCTACTGTTTACTAATTCAATTTTATCAGCAGCATTTGTTTCTCATTTCCACATTTTGCTGTACATTTTATTCTGCGTCAACGGTGCTTTTGCTACAGCTGGAGAGCAATCAGAAGCTATGATATGTTATAGTACTATTTCTTACTGCATACTGAGAAAGCAAAGAAGAAATTACATAAGTAAATTTATCATGAAACTGTACAGTGAATTTCCAGTACTTCTGTAGGAAACACATTGTACTGCTCTTGATAGACTCTACAGGAGATTGCTAATAAGATAGCATACAGCAAAACTTTTTTATTAGCATAGTTAATAATATGTTAAATACTATTATGTTAAATATATGTTAAATATGTTAAATAAATAATATTTCACACAGATTTCATTTCCTCGAATCAGGGACTGTCTTTAATATTTCCAAATAATGCCCTCTCCTTTGTGCTATTTTAAAGACAGTGTAAAACCTCAATGATTGAAAACAAGCCCATAGAAAGTGAAGTGCTTTTCCCCATCTAAAACTGCAAAAAACACAGAAGAGGTAAAGTGAACATTTGGGGATATGTTAGAATTTCAACTTTTTAAAATTGTATGTAATAAAATTTCAGATGTATTTCACCTATAGTTTAGTATTGAAGTTTTGCATAACATTTAAAATTAATCATACATGATAGCAATTCATAAAATTTTAATCAAGTATTATGTTTGAAATGGTATTTGAATGCTTTCCATTTATCAATTTATACAGAGATGTGACCAAGATTTCTGTGTTTTCACAAAGCAATTTTCCTTTTTCCATCTGGCATTTTCTGACTTCTGATAAAATTGTTCTATCAGTAGATTGCTGGAAAGATTTACCTGCAGCCTTAACCTTGGTATAGATTTGAAGTGAGTGAGAAAAAACATGAATCTCAAGATAAACTTTTTGTTATTCCTACTGACTTAAAAAGAATAAAGTTTTAGCTCTAGTGTATCTATCCCTTCAGATATAAAAGTCAGACTTCCCCTGTAGGGGGGGGGACCCCCAACCTGCAGAAACATCATCTCCAGAATAGAAAATCATGGGAATTGTACAAAAATTTCAGGAAGGAAAGACAAGCTAAGAAAAGAGATCTTTTTTTTTTTTTTTTTTTTTTCTTTTTATTCTTTTTTTTTATTTTTTATTAATATTTATTTTAAAATTTCTTTTGTTAGAAATATATATATATAAATGCTCTATAGTTTTCCAGGTACGTCTTTCCACTGAAAATATTATCCTCAAGGCACTATTATTATGTTTTTGTCATGCAAGTGAAAGAGGTATAACTCAAGGAGCCTCAGGAGACAGTGAATTACCAAGGATTTTCTTAGAAGTATGTGAAATATAATTACATTCCTCAATAGGTGAGACAATATATATTTTGGGTAGAGAAAAGAAAATAAAAAAGTATACGAGATAAATTGGCTGTGCTGTGTATTTTTCATTAGGAAGAAAGGTAAATGAATGCATGTGAAAATAGGAATGTAGCCAGTCTTTTATTGCACAGCAGAGGACAAGAAGAGTTCGACATTTGAAAAAGAAAAAGAAAAGAAAATAAAATAGGAAAGAAGCTTTACTGATGTTGGTGGTGTTATATTACTGAGAAGGACTGAGCCAACATTTATGAACGGTGCTCCAAAAGGAATACCTCCTGTTTTATTACATTGACCCACAACATCAGAGGTGGATGCTGGTGATATGGCAGTAGAGGCTGAACCATATCCTGCTTCATTTTGTTACTGAGCAACAGATGGCAAAAGAGGGGCAAACTGACAAAATGGCATCTGACAAGGAAATGGATACGAAGCAAAGGTATGACATAGAATTTCTCCATGTAAAGGACATTTGTTGATGTTTGCTGAACATTTATGGAGACCAGGCAGTGAATGTGGTTGCAGTGTCTGGTGCATTTCAGCAGAGGCCGCAGTAAACCTCTGCTGGTGAGGTTTTTATGAATGTAGCATGCAGGTTGTTGTTCATTGCTGACAATGATGCAAAGCTAATGCTGATGACTATATTGGAAAGTATTGCTTTGTATTTGAGCGTTTGCTCTATCAAATAGTGCCATTGTGCTCTTTTATCTGTTTTAATTTCTACTGAAATAAGTAGGAGGCATTACTTTCGGAGCAACCTACAGAGATGGCTGCTAACAGTCCGTCCATGCAGGGTTGTGAATGGGCACACACACACACACACACTTACACTTTAAAGATGCACCACATTCTATTATTTGTATCATTATTATTTATGTTCTCTATAACTCTTAAACCTGAGATATTCACTTGAATGTGCGTCACAGTGCAGCACCTGACTCTTCACTTATTCTTGGCATCTGTCTCATGTAAGACACAGAAAAATAAGCCGATTTCACTGAGTGTGTTGTTACTTCAAACTAAATGTGGCATTCCACAGTAATTTAATTGTGTTTATGCTACTTTACTTGATGATAGAACACTAATATCTTGGAATTTAGACAGAAACCTTGTTCAAACTCCTCTTGAAATCTGTGGAGTTACCATGCCTCTCTGTTTAGCTCATGCATTCTCATTTCTCATTTCTCATTTCTGATTTCCAGACACTGAGTGGAAAATTAACTCCCACATTACTGAACTGGTCAGTCTGGCTAAATATCCCATAGTAGGATAATAATTCACAGGTTGGTAAAATGCTGGCATTGCATTCTACTACATGCATAATTACCTTTGATGTTTTTGTCGTTGCAAAGACAAACACTGCAGAGCAGTTAATGTAATTACAATATGGTTAAAAACAATTATGATAAGAATGAAAATTAGAAAAAAATCTATTTAGGTAGGACTCTATTTCGAAGTGCTGTTATGTTTAAGTAACATTTAAATCAGAAAGTAGTACATAAATGTTAAGTCTTAAAATCCAAAGGAAGAAAATAATCTCTTTATATCACTTTACAGCACTTAGGAAAATGAGTAAAATTTAAGAACTGGCATTTAATGAACACATATTTTGCTCAAATGCATTTTCAGTGCCAGTAAAAATGGTAAGGGCTTCCTACTGGATATAATTTGAATCCTAGAACTCCAGCTGAGAAGAGGAAAATCTTCTTTCTGACACACAGACAATTTAATTATAGAAATCATATTCTTCAAATTGATTTTTTTTCTTCCTTTCCAAATGACACGATTAATAAAAGCTTTAGTGAGCTTTTATTAATACATTCTTTACTTATGTGTAGGAACTGTTTACAAACTCAAACTGTTAAAACTGGTACTGTCAAAGTGAAAACTTTTGAAGACTGTGAGGGAAAAAGTAACAGTTCTTCAGATGAAAAAGATTTATCCCTTAACGATGAGGCCTCAAGGTCTTCATGTATCTTAACATAATTGTATGTTTAGAGCCTAATTTTTAAGCTTTTTTTCCTTTTCTGTTGATCCAAAATATAAAGATATGAAGAGTGAAAACAAATTATTCATGCTGCAGCAAACAAGATCTACGGTAATTTTAAAAAAGACATCTAGCCGTTGGGGTCAGTTCCATCATGTGGCTATAAAGTAATTCTAAGTATCCTATACCTGTACAGAGTTCAGTCACTTTTTAGGGAGCGTACTCCTAATCAAGAGACTCCTTGTTTGCTGCTTCTGTTGAAGATTAGAACTCTACAATCCAAACCTCACAGACTTTTAAATCAATGCCTCAGACTTCTAGAGACCTTTGTCTAATCCTATTATTTGTTTAGATGCTCTCCTTTGTAGTTCATACTGAGCCATACTTGTGTAAAAATAGTAAAAGCAGAGAGGATATCCTTAGCAGAGGGATTTACTGACATCAGTTTCTTGTTCTTCAAAAGAAAATCAGAATTTCAGCTCTTCTCGGGACTACAGACATCCCAAAGCAGTACTAATTTGTATTTTGATCTAACCATATCTGTATCTTTGAGGCTTGGTGGTCTTCTTAATACTGATTGGAGTCCCAGTATAAATCATATAGAAATATGATAATAGGGCTGTCATTAGAGAATCTTCATTTTTATACTTTTTTTTTCTACTATACCTTACCACAATGTTTTTTTCTTTGCCTTTCATCTGACTTCTTTATCCTGCCAAAAAAGAAACAAACCAAACCAACCAACCAAACAAACAAAAAACAACCAAACAAAAAATTGGACTCAGTTTGTTTTTATTCTCATACATAAGGCTGATTAAAGCTTCCATAAGTCTACCATTGGACAACCAACCCAAGACTTCCACAAGACAGGAGCAGAAGTGGAGAGCTGATCCCAAGAAATGGTCCTAGACCATGTTGAAGTCCACTGTGATCCCTCAATAAAGGAATAAAAGCATAGTTAGTCTTTCTGTGTACTTTTTAAATGTCAAAACAGATGACTTGTTTCCTGTAACTTTCAGGAGAAACAATGGAATTGTTGAGCTTCCACAGCCTGTCCTGAAGGTTTTTCAAAATTAGCAGAAAGTAAAATTGATTAGAGTCCTCTGAGTAACCAATATCGCAGTTATTATTTCAGTGTTCACCAATAACGATATACTTGAGCTTGCAAAAAATGGCACAGTGACAGAATGTTGCTGACCAGGACTGGGAGACAAAACATTCTCTGAACAATGCATTTTTCTATGAAGCAACTCAGTAATTTCATTCTGTAAGTTTCAGTGTTGTTAAGAAACATACTTTATTCATACTACAAATGGGTTTCACAGTTTGATGAGGAAAACATTACTTCTGCGATTTAAAACCCCCCAAACCCTGTATCATTCATGTAATTTATTCATTCTGGCAAGGCAAATAAGAAAAAAGTCTTTAAACTTCAGTGTAGTAAGAATGGCATCTAGTGTAAAAATAAATTGGAGACAGAATTTAATTATTGCTTTTCTCTGCATGATTTGCTCTGTAGCCCCTTTGCAAACTTTCTAACACTTATTTAAAATTCTTCTTTTATCCTTCATCTGTTGACATTATTTACATACATAACTCTGATGTGTTTACCATACAATTAGAATAGATCTTCATTTTAATTAAATATCAATTCAGGATCACAGCTTCAAGCTATTTGTCAGCACTAATAATGATCAATAGAAGGACATGCTGAACAAAGAAGACAAATAGATTTTTTAAGTAGTCAAATATTTTTTCATTTCTTCACATATTGCATTTTTTACTAGAGAATGAAGAAATTAAATTTCCTGCATCCTTTCAGTTATTCTGTGGCACATATTTAGAAGTTGAAATGAAAAGCTAATTGTCACATCATTATACTTAATTGACACGCAACGTTTTTTCTCTGTAACTCACCATAACAACTTTGTTTAACTGGAATGTAGTGATAGCTTGTCCCAGAAGTGAAATTTTCAGTAGTTGGGGAAATTCCTAAAAATAAAACTCAGTTAGGAACTTTAGATTCATACCAGACCCCATGAGACCATGCCTTTTCTGTCTTGATATCACACAAGATCCACATCACACAACCTTATATTTACAGCTTAAGTATATATCATACTCAGTTTTCACTCATTTATTTTTATTCTGACATGTCTTTTGAGTTTCTGCAGTTCCTTCACACATTGACATCTGTCTCTTAGTGACATATTAATGGTGATACCCCCTCTCAGTCTTATTTTATCCATGTTTTAGTTGTCCAAGCTTTCTTCCTTCCTTTCTTCATTCCTTCATTCCTTCCACAACCACATGAAAAACACCAGTAAAAGAATAACCGTTCAGTGAAATGTTGTGTAAAAGGAATATGAGTGAGGAAAATATTAGTGCAGCACAACTGCTTCATGGATTTTAGCTTTGAAACTAACAGTGATCACAGATTTCTTTACGTATCAAAGATAAATCTTTCATGCTTTGTTGGACATCACCCCTCAGTAATTAAATTATGTAAAGTAGTACATTTTAAGTCTTGACACTTCTTCATGTTAAAATCACATTTCAGGACATGAAATTTAAGTAATGAATTTTATTTTTGAAAAGCCTTTGTTTTACAAGAGGAACAGGAGAAAGGGAAAGAATGTGTATATTTTTAATACCATCCTATTGGCTTTTGTCACTGAGGTAACAGATAGGTGGATACTACACTTTGTGGAGAGGTTGAGAGATCAAACCAAAATGAATTTCACTGATAGAAAAGTCTCTTTTTATTCTGGGGAATTTAAACCTGTATTAAATTCCTAGACTGATGTTTAAGAAGATAATTTTTAATATGCAGTTCTTACCTAATAGGCATCAATTTCTTGAAACCTATCATGCTGTACTCCTGTGCTTAATTAGTGTCAATTTATGTTTCATTTATGCAAATCAGTACTACTACTGAAGTATATGTTTTACGTACACACACACAAATGTTTGTTTTATGTGTATATTAGTGCATGCATATGTTCACACGTGCTAAGGGATGATTATACATATTTTTTCTTACTTTAACTGTCAAGAGCTTTGGGCAGTGAAAAATGAAACAGAAGTGAAAGAAAAAGTGAAAAGCAAATGGAAGGGCAGAAATAGCGTGCCAATTAGCAACTAACTAGCCAAATTTTCTTTTAACAAATTTCTTTCTAAAGGACCTCATGATCTTGTCCTGCTATGTCTAAGAGTATTATTACTTAAATAGGTGTATTTGAAGTAGCATATGCAGTGATCCTGTGATTAGAACTCAGTAATATGTGTATGGTTCACTCTAGCTACAAAAAGTAGGATTGAAATTTTTTTATGGCTCATTTAATAGCTTCTATGAACCAGCTCTTTTATCTGTGTCAAACAGTATTCCCTTCTCACATATAAATACCATATTCTTACGTGAATATTTGCATGTCCCTGTTTATCATTCACATTTCCATGAGTATCCAAGCATGTGAACTAACAATTTTTCACTATCATATCTCACAGAAAGCAAATGTCAGAGCTGGAAAGTCTGAAAACCATCTAGATGACTGAATAAGGCTGCAAGAAGTTCATTTTCAATTTTACAAGATTTGTGCAGTTTTGGAAACAATAATAATTAATCATATCTTCTACTTTTAATTCCAACTAAATAATTATTTATTAAGATCTAAATGGACCTGCCATACATAAGGTTGAATCACAATCCTTGTTTTCATGTCAAAAACTTACAGCAAAATCACACCAGATTATGACACTATCTTTCAAGATCTAATGTTATTGAGCACTGTAAAATAAATTTTATGCATGACACTATAAGACATGAGTTATTACAAATGTACAGTGTTTAAAATTTATGGATAAAAATCCAAAAGATAATAGATTCACAAAATGAATGTAGTCAGATTTTTATCTTGTTGCAAATACTCTGGAGACTTAATAGTCAGAATAGAATTTCAATTCATGCTAACTTTTATATGTTGAAATATGTTGAACTAACAAAAATACCCATCCAGATTTCAAAGAAGTTGAACTTTCTAAAATAAACAGAATCTTTTTGTTATTACTTGTCAACTGAAAAATATCATAAGCCAAGCACAAAGCAGGACTTAAACACCACAGAAGTTCTTCAGTGAAGATGCTTACTTTAGAATTCCCTAAATTTGTAACTTCAAATATTTTACCCTAGTGTTAAGCACTATGAAAGGATTCCATTTTTGCAGCTGCCCCTGCCTCCCCCTCCTGCTTATTTTACTACTTTTTGGCAGTTTCAAGCCTGTTCTGAGAAAGATTGTCAGAGTTACCTAATCTGAGGCTCAACTCAACAGATATCCAGTTATCTTCCTCCCTCCCCCTCCCTTTCTGCTTTTCTACTTTCTCCTGGTTGCTTGTGGTTCAAATAACATATCACAAACGGAATTATAAACATGAATTGAAAAATTACTTGTTGATTTATCTAATACCATTCAAGGACATAGGCAATGGTCCAACAAAGTATTCAGTCTCCGTACTGTTATTTAGGTTTCAAATGTTCTTCTGAAATCCCTTTCACTGACGTTTATTACCTCACAATTGGGGTGGACTAAAAGCATGCCCGCAGGCAATTAAGGAAATTCAGCTAATGGTTGATAATTTATTAGGCCACTGTAATTCAATTCCATCCCGTTATGTGCCTTAGCTCTTAGCAAGCTCTTTCAAATGAAGTTAATTCAAAGGCCTTACTTAGTATGTTTATGGTGGCATAGACAGGCCTTATCAAATTTCTCAAGGATATGTTATTACATAATGTCTTTTAACAAAATTACAGCCTTCCTGCCTATTCACAGAGACCAAGACAAAAGTATTACCTAAAGCTATTAAAAAGAGAAAATAGAGCTTCTCCATTATAAGGACAAATGTGTGACGTATCAAAAAGGTGACATTTAAAATACATTCTTTCCCATGTATCTACATGCATATTTACTAAGCAGTCCAAATGTTTTGCAGTTCCTTGTGTGCAGTTGTATGTACAGCTTTGGATCATCAGATGATATCATAGGTAGTGAAGTACTTTAAACCCAACCTGGAGAGTTCTTATTTGAATCTTCTTCTTTTAAATGACTGTTCCCCTGGCTGCTGAAAATTCCATCACACAAAGTTGTACAGATTGATCCTAGACAACATTTTCTCTGAGTAACATCTGAAGAAGAAAATGTAAGTGGCTTTTTCTTAAAAAGATGAACTTGTTGGAACATTTAAATTTTAAATTCAGCAAGAACAAAGATATCTCTGTGGGTGAGTGTGACTCAAGTCCTAAATTACTCATCCTGAAACAGGCTGGCAGTGTCATTCAGAGAAGAACAGGTTCAGTGATACAATTAAAATACTTTCCTTCCCAGTCCCATCCACCTACCAGTGAGAAAAAGAGAAACAAATCCAAACCCCCAAAACACCAACATCCACCCCCAGTCTCTAGTAGGACCAATGCTTATATAGTAAAAAATGCTGTGAGGAAACCAGAAACTGAGTATATAACTGACTTACTTTTCAAGAAAGGCAGAAAAAGCTTATGGTAGGGAAAAAACAGTAGGTGTACAGAATAACAGGGGTACTTCCTGTAGTCATTCAAAGCATAGGACTGTGATGTGTCTGTTAAAGAGTCATTGAGCAGGTGGTGGATAAGACTGAATTTTGTTTTCTTGAGTAATTAAATGCCAAAAATATCTGCTAGCATTCACAATTGTAAATAGTTTCCAAGTACAGGAAAAAAAAAAAAAAAATCAGTAGATAAGAGAGTCAAAGCATCCATATGTATCAGAAACAAACAGGCACAGTAAGTTTTCTGCAGCTTGTCCTTCTCTTATTCATCTGAAATGCCATTTTGCCATGAAGACTGTTGTCTTCTTTTAATGAAAGTCAGAAAACAGTCTGTGTCACAAAAAAACCACAGACTATCCTGAAATGAGGCCTGAAAGTGCTGTACACGCTTTCCTCACAGGGAAATGTTACATTAAATAGTCACGTAATGTGAGATGAGTGAATAGGGCTAGCTACATATATACCAGGGGCAGAGATAGTATTTCAGAAATTGTAAGCCAGAGAGAACAAATTCCATTAGAAGTGATAACTGAGTGCAGTATAACTGTATGAAGGCCACACTAAAAGCTACATTTCTTGCCTGTGTGGTTGTTTTAAAGCTAATTTTTCTTGTGCTCTATACTATGCTGTTATATGTATGAAAGAAAGATTTAAGTGGATTAAAAAATAGAAGAACTATTGACAAGAATAACAGGCTGAATCAATCTTCTAATATATTCAAAATTTTTTTCAACCATTTGTTTTTGTGATTGGACAATCTGTTATTCTGAATATTTTTCTATTATTTTTCCTGTTCAAATTGAAAACTAAATGATATATTGATCTCTTGAAACAGATCAAGATTTGAGAGAAAAATTAGACTGATAGCACAAAGGAGTATAAGAAAAAATCTACTTTTTAATAAACAAGGGATGAACTTAATGTTGAAACTGTTTTAGAATGGAAAACCGTTTTTTTTTCACGAAAACATCCTCCTCTCAGAATTGACTGAAAAAAAAGATGAACGCTTTAATAAAAAACAATCAAGTTTTTAAGCGATCTGTAATTTATTGATAAATGGCTAAATGTCTTCTGAAAGCTATTTTTACATGGGATAGGAATTAACACATACATTAAGACAAATACATGCAGATATTTTTGTGTTGTGAAGCCTTGATGTAAATTTTGAAGTGTGAGTATCTCTTGGTTGTTCTTCATTTGCCAGTCCAGATGCATATGCAGTTGTCCCAGGTCCTCTGTCACTTCTGAAAGCCCTATTTAGATGTCTCAAAGACCACAGAGAGTCTCAAATGCAGCTGTAAGCTTATTTAAGGTGTTGACTACCCTAAACAACTAAGGCTTAATTTTAAGTCTAAAGATGTAGTCAGCAAGATCAGTGGAGCCTGGAAATTTGGCTGACACTAACAAACACAACCATGTGTAGATTTCTCTTAATACATGTATAACAGCTCAGTAAATGCCACTTATATTGTCAACTAGGATCTCAGCTGATTTTCCTGCTGACAGGTGACTTGTGCCAGTTCCAGATACCTTAAAATAACCAGACTTACCACATAGGATTGTCAGAAATGTTACAGCACCTTACAGGAAAGAGTAGGAGAGCTGAAGACCAGATTTAGTTGCCACAAGTCTTCAAAATGTTCATGCTGAATTGAATCATACTACAGAATCATAGAATGGCTTGGGTTGAAAAGAACCTGATTATAATTATTATTAAGGACTTAGGAATTGACCTAATGTATATCTGGAATGGATTAAATTTGGAGCTCAGAAGCCTAGTGGATATGCCACAAATCACAAAATCAGAAAATGGCTTATGTGGGAAAGGACCTCTGGAGTTCATCTAGTTCAATCCCCATGTAAAAGACCTCTATACCTGGAACATGTTGCCCAGGACTCTGTCCAGGCAATTTCTGAAGATCTCCAGGGAGGACACTCTACAGCCTCTCTGGGTAACATATTGCTTTGCTCAGTAATCATCATAGTAAAGTGTTTCACTTTGTGCCCATTGCC
Organism: Perdix hodgsoniae; assembly: GCA_035772895.1. Taxonomy (NCBI): domain Eukaryota; kingdom Metazoa; phylum Chordata; class Aves; order Galliformes; family Phasianidae; genus Perdix; species Perdix hodgsoniae. The sequence goes on from JAPSGF010000008.1 coordinate 5,839,088, forward strand.
TTTTCTCCTGTCAGAGTTCCTCTGAAAAGAGTCCAACTCTGTCCTCTTCGCATCCTTCTTTCATGTATTTACATACATTAATATGATTCCCCCGCTAAGCTTTCCTTTCTCTACCTGAAGAGTCCCAGACCTTTCAATCTTTCCTCATAGGAGAGATGGTCCAGTTTTTCAATCAGATTAATTGCTCTTTGCTAGAGTTCCTCCAGTAGGTACATGTCTCTCTTATTACTGGAAGGCCAGAACTGGGCACAATACTGTGGCTGTGGTCTCATCAGTGCTGATTAAAGGGAAAGGATCATCTACTTCAACCTACTGACAATACCTAATGCAGCTAAGAATACCGGTAGCTATCTTTGCCACAATATCAGTAGCTACATGTAGTTGCTTACATTTTGAAGCTCAGTATTGCCTGTATTATTTTTTGGGTCTGCTTCCCTGACAAGCTTTCCAATTAGTCAGCATGGGAGCATTAATTCATCCCACTTTAAGGGGGTGATGGAAATGGATACAATGGGCCTGGAGTTGGATCACAGGCCAGGAAGACAGTCCCTAAAGTGCAGGGTAAGGGTTCAATTGGTAAATCAGCCTCAGTGGGGAACCCAACTCAAATGCCTGTACACTAATGCACAAAGCACGGGGAACAAGCAAGAAGAGTAACAGGTATGCATGTGCTTAAGGCTATGATGTCATTGGCATTGCTGAGACATGGTGGGATGGCTTTCATAACTGGAATGTAGGAATAGACAGGTATAAAATCTTTAGGGAAGACAGGTGGGAGAGAATCCAACCAGCTGGAGTCCATGGAGCACCATCTGTGGATAGACTAGGAGGTGAAAGAGAGCTTATGTGTTAAAGGGAATGTGGGAAAAGGAGACAGTGTAGTGGGGCCTCCTAGAGGTTGCCCAACCATGAAGACTGAGTGGATGAGGTCCTGTATAGACAGATAGGAGAAGCTTTACATTCACAAAACTTGGTCTTCAGGGAGAATTTAAACCACCCTGATATCCGTTGAAAGGACAACACAGAGAGGCACCAGCAATCAGAGGAGTTGGATATTTTCTTCCATCTTCAAGGAAGCAAGGGCTTCCTTGCCAAATTGCAGAAAGCAAAGGTAAGAACTGAGTGAAGGACAATGCCCACTTTAAATGAAGACCATCTAAAGAACCTGAAGGTGAACAAGTTCATGGGACCTGATCAGATCCATTCATGGTTACTGAGGGAACTAGTGGATAAAATTGCAAAGACACTATTCATCATATTTGAAAGGTCATGGCAGTCTGGTGACATTCCCACTGACAGGAAAAGGAGAAGCATAACTGCCATTTTCAAGAAATGAAAAAAAGAAGATCCAGGAAACTACAGGCCAGCCAGTCTCAATTCTGTGCCTGGCAAGATCATGGAACAGATCCTCTCGAAGGCCCTTCTAAGGTACATAGAATATAAAGATGTGGTGACAGGTGTTAATCAGTGTGATTCTGTGCTTCCATGATTCTGTGATTCTGTTATAAGAGAAGTGTGAACAGCTGGTCGAGGGAGGTGACTGTGCCCTTCTACTCAGCTCTTGGGAGACACCACCTGGAGTACTGCTTCCAGTTCTGTGGCCCCAAGAAGAAAATTGAGCTGTTGGAGTGGGTAGAGGAGAACCACACAGATGATCAGAGGCTGGAGCGCCTTCCTTACGAGGGCAGGCTGAGTGAGTTGGGGCTCTTCAGCCTGAAAAACAGAAGGCACCAGGGGGGACATTATAGTGGCCTTTCAGTGCCTGAAGGGGGCCTACAGGAAAGCTGGAGAGGGACTTTTTATAAGGGCATGTAGTGACAGTGTGAGGAGAACTGGCTTTAAACTGGAAGAAAGTAGATTTAGATTAGATATTAGAAAGAAATCCTTTACTCTGAGGGTGGTGAGACATTGGAAAATGTTTCCTGGAAACGTTGCAGATGACCCGTCCCTGGAGGTTTTCAAGGCCAGGCTGGATGGCAATGTGAGCAACCTGGCCTAGTGGGAAGTGTCCCTGCCTATAGCAAAGGACTTGGAATAGATGATTTTAAAGATCCTTTCCAAACCAAACATTTCTGTCATTCTATGATTCTATGGATAGCTTTGACTAATTAACTTCAAACAATACTAAAATAACATTAGTGTGAACAGGCAGAACTGAGTCCTGGCCATAGAGCATGAGATATGTTTTTGTCTGCGCTACTCACTACTGGTGAGCTATTTTATCTGTATTAGATACTAGCCTGTCCTAAAATTAACAATCAGATATTCCAGATTATAGTTTTTTTTTTTGGAAAATAAAGGGAAAACAAAGCCAAAGATTTCATCTTCAGTTAGAATAGAAATGTGAATTCAGAGAATGTGCAGAGTACAAAGAGAGAAAAGCCATATTTTTGTGTTGCCTTTATCAAAAGGATTTCTAAGGAACCTCTGAAAGAAATAAATAATGCCTACATCTACTGTACAGCCTAAGGCAAGGTATTTGGTCTTACCATGGCATGCCTTCTGCCAGAATTAATCTTCTCAGGAGGATTAGATGGTGCAGGGAGATAGAAATTATATGTAACTGTACTACTCCGTTGAAATTTGGTCTCTGCTGTCAACTCAGACTGCTCTGGAAATTTCCTGCTCATTTTTATTACCTACTAAACTGCTTTACTGTAAGGCTGGAAACGATAAGTTTTTTGATGTCAGAACTCATGGGATAATACCTTCTTGAATGGCTCACAGCTGTGTGAATGATGATATTGTCTGCTACTAAAGAAAAAAATCAGAGATATGGTCAATGTTTGTTATCATGTCATTTTATACATCATTTTATCACTTGCACTATCTCCAGCACCCAGAATTGTCTGCTCAAAGCTTTTACCCCTTTGCTGTAAGTTCCTGAGTTATTGCCAGTGAAAATTACATTTCCTCTTGAAAATGTGTAGTGATGTAGTTAATCAAAGCGAACAGTAAAAGGATGCTGGGCTCCACACAAGCTAAAGGTCTGATTCTGCCACCCATGCTTCCACATAATAGCTGTTACTGAACTGAGTAACCCTACAGAGGGCACTATTCAAATGAAAAATATTTTACCCACTACGTATAAGCTTAGAACAACTTGATTCTGCATGCTCAATGCTGGGAAAGAACTTCCAAATACTTATGAATTAAAATAAAAAGAATTGGTAGGTAATGCTATTTTTTTATTTTCAAATAAAAAGAGTAAAGCTTTTTGTATGTTAGTTTTCCTAAACTTTTTCTGCCTGTCATATAATATTTGGCAAGTGGCAATTGAACTTATGCGGTGATGCCAAACTGTCAGTCCAGCTCTTCTTTTTAATAGTGATGAGGTACTCTTTAATAGCCTGAGATAGCTGCTCCTGAACTTTGCCTGTCCTGTCGAGCAGGTGGAGAGATGATTTTATGAGGTACTGACACCTCTCACAGTCTGTTTTTGTGATAGCTTCTTCTATTCAGTCCTGACAAATGACTTTGATGCCTGCATATATTTGCTAGACAAATCAGATTTGCAGCACATATAGGTATCCATTTAAATATTTGAAGCCTAACAATCGAAGTCCCTTGATTGTTAAAAGAAAATTTGGTTTTCAGGCAGCGTATGTGATAGCTTCCAGAAACCAGCTCTTAAATTAACGATTCACAGAGTTCTTCAAAACTTTTTCAAGTGCTGATTAACAAGGCAATGTAAACTCTTTACAACTTTTTGCCCTTTCCCTTTATTAAACACCTGACATTTAGCAGAATTAGTTGATGGAATATGATGTGTCTTACTACGTGCTATGTGATGGAATATGATGCAAAACCTAACACAAAATCTGAACTGAAATATTGACATTTGTTTGGACACCCACTGTTTAATGTGATTTCTTTTTTTTTTTTTTTTTTTTTTTCCTGAAGAAAATTACTTGGAGAAGCAGAGTGTTCCAAGAGGATGTAATATTGCAGGAGGGTGGCACAGCCCTGCATTAATATTTTTCCAATTGTAACTCACAAACAATTCTGATGCCTGGAGAGGTGCAAGATTTCCTCAAATGTTACCTTCCCATTAGCAGCTTCAAGATATTTACTCACATACACAAATATTTTTTTTTTTTCTCCAGAGGACTGAAAATGAAGGTAGAAAAAGATACAAATAGAATGTTTGAACAATAATGTAAACAGTCGAGTCAAAAAAAATTGCTGGCATGCTGGGTACATACTAAACCAAGACATGTTACAAATATAGTATAGTAGTTATACAAGTAAATTGCAGGTATGTGTTTTAGGGAGAACAGAGTTAACAACTGAAGTCAAATAATAACGTATTGTATCAGTTATTTGTAAACTAGAAGGTGTGGAGAAAAAATAAACTATTAAAGTATTAAAATGTGACCAGGTGAATTTTAAAACAAATTCTGCTGAGATAGTATTTGAAATAAAATATGAATAGCTATGCTCATATTGAGCAAGTAGACAAATAAGCTAGAAGTCATATGATAATAAAAAATTGAGTTTTAATTATAAATATATCTGAAGTAATTAACTAAAGAAAATAAATTTGGATAGAGAGCTGACTCAGTACACATTAAATTAAAGTTGGCCTGTTTCTGTTTCAAAGAATCAACTTTGGCAAAGTGATTAGTGAGGGCAACTATATTGAAACACTTCTGAACTTAGAAAAAGCTTTACATTTGCTCAAATAACATTGATTCAAAAAATGATTAGAAACTGTAAAGGCATTTCAACTATTCTTTCACAGCATATTTTGAACATGTAGGCCTATGTGAACCTAATGATGTTCATCAAGGCCAAATGCAAGGTATTGCACTCAAGTTGCGGCAATCCCAGATATGTATACAGACTGGGAGAAGAACTTACCGAGAGTAGCTCTGACGAGAAGGACTTGGGGGTCATGGTAGACAAAAACCTTGCCAAAAGCCAGAAGTGTTAGCCTGGAAGGCTAACTGCATCCCAAGCCACAACAAAAGAGGTGTGGCCAGCAGGGAGAGGGAGGTGATGGTCCCACTCTGCTCCACCCTCATGAGATCTCATCTGGAATACTGCATCCATGTCTGGGGTCCTTATCAAGAGAATAACATGGAGATGTTGGAGTGGATCCAGAGGATGGTCATGAAGATGATCAGAAGGATGGAACATTCCTCTTATGAAAAAAAAGTTAAGAGAGATGGACTTGTTGAGCCTGGAAAAAAGAAGACTCTGGGAAGGCCTTCAGAGACTTTAAAGGAGCTTATAATCAGGAGACAGAATTTTTACATGTTCTGATAGTGACAAGACAAAGAATGATTTAAAACTAAAAGAGAGAAGATTTAGATTAGATGTTATGAGGAATTTTTTTGATTCAGAGAGTGGTGATGCTCTAGAACAGGTTGCCCAAAGAAGTTGCAGGTGCTCTATCCCTGCAAGCCAGATTGGATGACGGTCTGGACAACCTGATCTAGTGCCTCATTTAGTGATTGGCAACCTGATCTAATGCCTGATTTAGTGTCTGATAACCTTGACCACAGCAAGGTGATTGGAATCAGAAGATCTTTAAGGTCCCTTCCAACCCAAACTATTCCATGGTTCTATGATGATTCTATGATTTCTAGTCATAAATAAGAAAACACTACTGACAGTAATTTGGTGATTAGCAGAGAGTTTAGATGCAACAGAATAATAGAATCATTAAGCTTGGAAAAGAATTCTAAGATCGCCAAATCCAACTGTCAACCCACTGCTATGATTCCCACTAAACCATATCCATAAGTGTCATGTCTACAGATTTCTTGAATACTTCCAGGTATGGTGACTCCACTGCTTCCCTTAGAAACATTGTCCAAAGCATTACCATTATTTCTGAGAAGATTTTTTTTCTAATACCCAACCTGAACTCTCCTGGCATAATTTGAGGCCACTACCTCTTGCCTTATCTCTGTTACCTTTGGAGAACAGACGAACATCCATCTTGCTATAACTTCCTTTCAGGTAGTTGTAGAGTGATGAGATCTTGCAAACTTCATATTCAGCTGAGTGTCAACCGACACCTCCAAATCCTTTTCCGTCCTGCAGCTTTTCGGCCACTCTACCCAAAGGCTGTAGTGTTGCATGGGGTTGTTGCAACCAAAGTGTAGGACCTGGCACCTGGTCTTGTTAAAACTCATAGAATTGGACTCAGCTCATTGATCCAGCCTATCCATATCTCTCTGTAGAGCCTTTCTACCCTCAGGTAGATTGATACTTCCTCCCAGCTTCATGTCATCTGCAAACTTTCTGAAGGTGCACTCAATCTCCTCGTCCAGATCATCAGTAAAGATATTAAACGGGGCTGTTCTCAGTACTGATCTCAGGGAAACACTGCTAGTGACAACTGGATTTAACTCCATTAACAAGCACTTTCTGGGCCTGACCATCCAGACATTTTTGAGTAAACCAGTCTAAGGCAAGAACTTTCACCTTATCCAAGAGAATACTGTGGGAGTCAATGTCAAAAGACTTTACTAAAATCTAGGTAGACTATATCCAATCCTCTCCCTCACCCAATAGAAGGAGATGAGTTTGGTCAAACATGATCTGCCTTTCATGAACACATGTTGGCTGGGCAAGATCCCACATGCCATGTGATAGCACTCAGAATGATCTAGTCCATAAACTTCCCCCAGTCCGAGGTCAGGCCGACAGGCCTGTAGTTGCTCAAATCTTCCTTCCAATCATACTTCTAGATCGATATCAGACTGGCAAGTCTCCAGCCCTCTCCTACCAGCCTGTTTGACCAGGACCATTGATAAATGATGGAAGGTGGCTTGGCAAGCATTTCCTCTAGTGTTCTTTGAATCTGGCACCACAGACCTGTGACAATCCAGGTGGAGCAGCAGGTTGCAGGTTTCCTCCTGAAATCCAAATTTATTAACATTTTGAAAGAAATTAAAATGAACATTGAATACTTCAGCCTCCCCAGTCACACCAGTATGTAAACAGTGTGATATATGTATTGAGTGAATATAATATAGTTAACATTTAATTACTTGTGACATAATGTGCCTGAGTTTTAACATAGATGATAAAATAAGATAAACCTATGACAGCCTGAAAGAATGAGGCATGGAAATGTAAACGGCAACATTTAATTCAAGTTATTTAATACTAACAATTGGATGATCTTGTTAACAGATTAAGTGTGAAAACTAGTGAATAAAATTTGATGATAAGGTTTCAGATAATGAATCTATTCAATGAGGACTGGTACTGTTCTCCTCAATATACCAAAACAAACTTTGAAGGATAAGAAAAATTGATAAAACAAAAATGCCAAGTAAATCTAAAGCACTTTTGATAAGGTACTATGTATTTTCAATAGAAGAAAAAGAAACAAAATAATTTATTTGATATTCTAAAAGAAACTGATACGTCATGTAGGAAATTGCTAATTCACTGGAAAAGGTGGCTGTAATTATGTGAAAAGTAGCAAACTGGCTAAAAGATCAACAACATGAAGTTGTTTGAGGAAGTAAAACTCTTGGTCTGAAAATAAAATGTCAGCAGAGATTATTATAGGGATTTGAAGGCTGTTATAAATTATATCCCTTTTCTTAAAAAATATGGGAAGGTATAAAGCTAGGAGTTGATGTAATTAAAATAATGCTTTATAACACACAAAGAAATAGATGTCTTTGAGGACATTATACATTCAGATGAAATGTAATTGTACATCATGTAAGTTCGTGCAGGTAGATACTACTAGGTACAAATTCACCATCTGGATATTGTAGATTGACTGATTTATTACTATAAAGATGTTTCAGAGCCATGAATGAGATGTAGCTGTGAAAAGGGTAAATATGATAGCAGAATATTAAAGATGATGGCAAAAGCAGAGAAGTACTTATTATATAATATAACAGAAAATAAATAAATAAATTGGAAATGTTTAAAAGATTACAGAGCATCTGTAAAGAAAGATACCAAAACCTTGTAGGTAGCGTTGCAAGCCTTTACTGGTAATTCTTAGTCACATCTCCCCAGAACTTGCTTCTCATTGTGTGACTACTGTCAAATCTGAAGCCTTCAGGAACCTAGAAAAAAACACAGATTTTATGGGATCTGTTTTAAATTTAACACTGGGAATCCCATTAATACCAATAGGTAAATGCATAGCAATCATTTTATTCAAAGTAAACCTTTGGTGTATAGTATCAGAGCTTGTGTTTAGTTCTAGGAAGGGCATTAATCCTTTGGAATTCTTTCCAGCAACTATTTCTTCAGCAAAACCAAGAAAACATTAGCATGCTGAACAGCTCTTCTCTGGCACCAACACAGGTTTTTAAGCTGGAAAGACTCTTCTAATCTCTTTTGACTTACTGCTAAATCTAGTCTGCAGGATGTCAATCATTTTATTCAAACAAAAACACAATGAATGCTTTCTATATATCAGGATTGAATATGATGTCTGTCACCTCGAACCTGTCAGATGAATTAAGGTATGTCAGGTAAGGTGAACCCTAAAATCAGTATTTGGCCAGGTTTTCAAAGCACTGAATTATATGTTGAAGGTTAATACTTTCCTGCATCCTACACATCAAAGAGAAGATGTCACTACAGAATATCTTTATGAAGTACAGTTCTCCTGGATGTGCTTATTCACAGAAATCCTTACATTCAGCTAATATTTTTCAATTCTGATACAGATTTGTAGGGAGGTCACCTATTGGGAACTGCAGTGCCCAGATTGGTTGCACAGTCTGAAATGAGCAGATAACTTGCCAAATTTCATGGTTGAAAGTGTTGCTTGATTTTTTCTTTTAATTTGAAATAAAGGATTTTAAAAGTAACAGAAGTAGGATTGGAATATTAGGCAATTCATTAATCACATTTTCTCAAATAAGAGGTGTGATTGATATTACCTAAAATTCTAATTGCTTCTTCTAATTGCTAGCAATATTAACATCTATCTCAAGTTTGTTTATCTTACCTGTAGGTGACAGGGAAATGAAGTTACCTTTCAGAAGTGTGTTTGAACTGGAAGATTTGAGAGGAAACATTCTCCAGTTTTCCATTTTGAGTCAGACTTATAATTCTGTTGTGTTTTCTTTTAACTTGCTCCACTCTCCTCTGTTCAGCAGAAGAGCTATTTGCTTGAGAGGAATTTCAGTTATCTTCCTATACGTTATTTCTTAAATATTATATCTCCTCTTCAGGAGATTTCTCATACATTATAGAATATCAATCAACATTCCTCAATACACTCAGCTTTCTTTCACTGTCTTCATTCTCAAAGTCAGAACACTTTTAGTACACAGCATTCTCTCATGATTATTTCAAACTTAATAATAAACAAATAATTAAATTCAGAATGCTCTATATCTTAAATTTGATTTCTTATGTTTAGCTCATGTCTTAGGATAAGGAGTAGAACAGCCTTGAACAAAAAAGCTGTTCAAAAAATTACTGAAAATAAAGCAAGCCTGCAGTAAGAACATGTAGCTTTTAAGAAGTACCCTTCTTTATAATTGCATTCTTGTTATCTTAATCAATATCAGAGTAATTAAAATTCCTCATGATCAATATTTCTGCCTTGTTGAGAAGGTGTGTCTTATCTCTAAAAGGAGCCATGATCTACTGATTCTAACATCAGTGAAGTTTCCTTGAGAAAATCATCTGACTCCCTACTTGACTATAAATTACTCTTAAACTGCCTCCATTGTCATATAAAACTGTACACCTTTTCCCTCCATGCTGCATATAATCGCTATGTAAATTAATTTTTCTAAGAACTGCATGATATTTTCGCTGCAAGGATATATTAACTTTGTATCAGGTACTTTTATTCACCAGAATTCAATATCCTTCTCCAACCTGATGAAGACTATTATTCTTTATATGTGCTATGTTTCTACTATTGAGCATTAGGCTTGCTGTATGTTGCGTTCCTTGGGACAATGAGTTCTGTCAGGTGATGAAGTCCAACATTTCAGCCACTATATAATAATAATAATAATAATAATAATAATAATAATAATAATAATAATAATTATCATCATCCTGGCTTGACTTGTGTTTCTTTATCAACTTGTATATTTGGGCAACAGCTGTGCATGGACCTGTTCTGACTTAACATAGGAAACTAAAATTTATATACAAAAAAGTAAGCTAGCCACCTGAAATCCCTTTCAAGTCAATGCAGGGGCATGCACTTCCAAAGATCTCATCCTCAGAGTGGGACCAAGGAAAGACTTCATCCTCGAAGGATACTTTGTTCTCTGGAAATGCTTGACATCTATAGCCCTCAACAATGAGAGATGGAGCCACTTTTTGCAGCTTCACCAATCAACTGAGTAAATAATGTCTTTGAAGTCCTGCTCTTACTTCTTTCATCTGCTTGCTAATTGAGATCTCAGTATCCTGGTAACTACAGTAAATAACAGTGATATCTAGAGTCTGGACACTAAAATAATTTCAGTACTTGAATCACAGCTGAAATCATTCTGATGTTCTTTGGTCATATCCTGATGAGTAAACCCACAGCAGTATTTCTGTTTCTAGGATTTTTCTGAACTGCTCTTTTCCCCTTATATCAATAGCTGAACATGCAGAATAGTAATATCAGATGATTCCCAATTTTCTAATGTATTTTAGGGTTTTTAGTTATATTCTCACTTTTTTTTTTTAAGACATTTTGCTCCTTTATTTCATCTCATCTGACAGGGATGTCTATCTGCAAAGTGTTCCATTGACTCTTTTATTATCAGTGCTTCTTTGTTGTTATGCTCAATAGCTTCCTCACATTAAACCACAACCCCGGTTCCCCTTGCTCCCACCCACTGATATTCAGTGCCTCAATTCTCTCAGACACTATTATTTCACTCTCCTTATTTCATACCCCCTCCCCTTTTCCCTGGCTTCTTTCCCAGGCTTTCACTTAGCCGGTGACCTTTCTGCTGCCTTACTTTTTTTTTGCACTGTGCCTCAGAAGTAACCTTTTTGCTGTGCATTCACAGCTTGTACTCCTTTCCTGATTTTCTTGCTCCCTTTTTGATACTAACTGCATGCTATCTATTAATCTGTCATATTCATCGATCTTCACAAGAAAATCAACCAGTTGCTCTAATTTGGCTGTCTGATCTTCTCATGCCACAGCTAACTGACAATACTCACACTCAAAAAGTCTTTTTGAATGTCCTCAGCTTGATAGCCAGGAACATTCCACAGTCAATATTTTCCATTATATATATCTCATCCTGAACTTCACACTTACTTCCAAAGGAAATAATTCACAAATAATTTTTGGCTTAATCACTGAAAAGATAAAATAAAGGCAACCAAATGATAAGGATTATGGTGCTTTTTAGGGATATTTCAGGCCTTTTATGTAGATGTAATATATTTAATAGAGAAAAAAAACATAAAAGAGCATTCTTTATTCTTTTAACTTTGAAGTGCCTAAGTATAAACTGTTTGCCATTCTCTTATTCTCTAAGAACAGCAAAGAAGCTGCTCCAGCAAAGAACATTCAAAGTCTGCAAATCATCTTGTTAAAAAAGTAGGTTTCAGTGATACCCTCGTCAAGTAAGTTTAAACTGAGTATGCAGGCACTGAAAGATTTATAAACATGCTTGTGTATTGCTAGACCCAAGAGAAATACTTTGCCACAGCGTTAGTATGACCATTTCCTCTAGCTGAAGGACTGCATCATGCTGTTGTCTTCATATTGTGCTTCTCTGCAGTCCATAGACGGGCTCCTGAATATATACTCAAACATTTCACTTTTTGTCAAGTAGGAGAAGAGCATTATTATCCTCCCCTTTTGCATTATGTGGAGAGCAGATTAATTCTAAAGGATAAAACTAGGTAAAACAAAGAATTAGAGGTTAGAATAATCACATTTTCGAATTATGGGTGATCGAGTGCCACAGCTACCTATTTATCACCTCACAACAGCCTGTCTTTGATAGTTTAGTAATCTGTAAGTTTCAAAATCTTTTAGTTACTTTAATAAAGAAATTTTCCGATTTTGACACTTAAAAAGAACAGAAAAAAGACACTGAAAAAGTGACTTAGGAAACAGAAAATAATAAAAAAATAGCGATTTTTGCCCTGCTTTTTAGTTAGTACTAGAAAAATAAGATGAATAAATTTTCCTATTATGAGAGTAAAATTATATGTCAAATCTAAATTAAAGTCCTTACAAGACATATTTATACAGATTAGGAAGAGCATATCTATGCAGCAAAGTAACTCTTTAATTAGTTTTCAATTCCAAAATTAAATCATTATCAAAAAGTAGATTTCTTTTTCAGATAAATTTAAGGAAAAAAAATGAAAAAAATAAAGAAACTGACTTCCCGCGTCTCCGAAATTCCAGTAAGAATATTAATTAGCTGTCATTACCTTTTCTAAAGTGACCTTCAGGAATCTGTAGACTAAAACTTACAGGTAAACACAAACATATATCTGTGAGCTATATTTTTGGCAGACAACCTATCAAACACTAAGTCACTGTCAGACATAGGCCTCTGAGAAATGTGGGTATAACTCTTCCAATCAGATCTAGAACATCTTCTCTGGTGCCCTTTTACACTTTCCTTTCTGAAGGTCTTTCAGAATTTACAGATTCAGCACTGACAAGTTGTTAGCATCATGCTAACCCTCCCTCTTGCTGCTTTGCAAACTCAGACTTCCTTACTATGGAAATCTAGGTTCCGTATCTGTTGACTTTAGTTTAATTATTATTTTTATATCTTAGTATTATTAATTAATGTGGTCATTTCACCCTAATTGGCCACTAACATCCATCATGCTGGTCTTTTTCACTCCCTCCTCAAAAGAACAGGGCGAGAAAAAATGATGAAAAAAGTCTCAATGGATTAGATAAGGACAGGGATATCATTCACCAATTTTTGCCATGGTCAAAATAGACTCAGCCTGGGAGGTTAATTTATTACTTATCACTAACAGACCAGAGCAGTGTGAAGTAAAAACAAACAGAAAAGGACTTTGATTAACACAAAGGAATGAGGAACGAGGAATAGGAGGTGTGGCCAGTCCATAATGCTTATTTCTGCTTTTTCTTTGTGGTCATTCTGCCCCTTCGCCATATGGGATCCCTCTCATGGGGTGCAGTCCTTCCCAAATTTATCCTGTGTGGGCTTCCTACAGGCTGCAGCTGTCCCAGTACTGCTCTAGCATAGCTCTGTACCATGGGACCCATCCTTCAGGAGCTGCTCCACACAGGTGCCCACAGGCACATCTCCCCCAGCCCTCCTCCTGCCCCATTGTGTGTTTGTCTACATGGCCCACAGCTCTGGCTTGGGGCTGCTCTTGCAGGGGTATCCGTAGGCTGTGCCTCCTTCAGGCTTCATCCCCGCTACAGTGGGCTCCTCCATGGCTACACTTGGAGATCATTATTTTTTATTCCAGAAATATGTCCTCTATTATTATAATCACTGCTTGTCAGTTAGTTAGGCTATCTTCAAAGTAAGGAAAAATCAAGGTGTTAAGAATACCTTATAAATTCTAATTATGGGAAAAATTCCCTATGGTGGGTACATAACTGAAAGTACAAAGATCAGTCTAATAAATGTTAGCCTGATGTAGATTTGATTGATCCAACTAGAGGTAAGAGAGATGGGCTTCTGAGATTCCATTCAACCTTAATTTTCTGTGATTCAGTGCTAAGAAGCAGTTAGGAAAGGGCCTAATTAATGGTTGAAACTTACAAAATACCTGTTAAGTTGATACAAACCTGATTACTTATCAAGATATGGGATCTGTTTTAGAGCTTTTTTGAGTCTGCTTTGTCCTACTCGTTCTTTGTTGTTGTTTGCTTCAATTTGGATATCAGGAACAGACTCTTCACCAGAGGGTGGTGGGCATGGAGCAGCCTCCCCAGGGTGGTAGGAATGGCTTCAAGCTGCTGGAGTTCAAGGAGTGTATGGAAAATGCTCTCAGTCATATGGTCAGATGTTCTGGGTGGAGGAGCCAAGAGTTGGACTCGACGGTCTTTGTGGGTCCCCTCCAACTCAGCATATTCTATGATTCTAAGATTTGTTTTGTTTCATACCTGAATACAGCTCACACTTAAATAGTGAAGGTAAAGTTTGCTGCCATTAAGTTTTTCATTTATTGAACTTTATTTATGAGTTTATTTTATGCAATAACATACACTGGTGAAAATATTCTTCCTGACCTACATGGCAATCAGCCTACACTCTGAAGCATGACATTTGATTACCTTGTCTGAGCTTGCAGAACTGCAAATGTTATTAATGGTCATAAAATTATCCAACCCTTTTAAAAATCAGACACAGTATTTGACTTGATGACCTTCTACAGTCATGAAATTCACGTTCTGATTGAAATTATATCAGTCTAGAGGATCTGCTAGAGCTCTAGTGCAAGTGTCACAGCTCTGTCACTGAGGTGGAAAAGAATCTTAATGAGCTGTTATGTAGGCAATGTAAGTATCTTGTAGTTTGACTGTTTTCTGATTTATTCACTCAATATAGACCATAAAATGTAAGTTTGAGATACCTTGCATTCTCACTGGTAGTATACAGGTATTGAGTAAGAGTTCACTAGCTTCTGTGCCCTTTAGCAAGCACATTGCAATCACTGGAGCAGATGCCCCTTTAACATCAGTGAGAAGCACAGATATAGTAAAGGGAAGACTATTTATGCACATCTTGTAATCATGGTCATCTGGGAGACAAAGTGTTTCTTATTTTTTCTTGTATGAAGAGCAAAAGGGCATATCCTTTTGTATTTAATCTTTTGAAACAGGATTTGCCAGAGTAGCTATTATTGCTTGAATAGGAAAAAGGGCTCCTCTTAATTTGGAAACCTAACAGCAACAAGCCAACATTATGAATTATTTAATTGCCAGTTATCCACAACATCTGGGTAGCATTCAGATTTAAACTTTTTTTCATATGACCATCCCCAAATCCTGCCAGCACATTTTTAAAACTAAAAGCCATCCACAACATAACTCAGTTATTTGTCTGTAGCATAATGATTTACAGAAATACATAAACTTTAAGTAAGCGTGGTGGAAATTGGTGTCCACCATGGCTATCATGAGATGGGTTAGTAGGGGTGCTTAGTCTGAAGCAGCCATACTTCGTGTGTTTAAACTACAAGGATGCTGTGAGACTGGAAAGATTCTATCTTCCTGTAAAGTAACCTTGTTCAGAGGAGACCCAGCTTTATGAATAAGTGAACATAAATGTTGCAAGAAACCTGATGCTTACTGGTTTATGACGGTTAATCCTACACGTGGTACTTGAGAGTAGTAACTGTTCAGAGACAGTGCAGATTCAGTGATGAGTGATCCACCTCCTTTACCTACATGAATAAATGAATGCATGAATGCATTAACCTGCCCACAGATTGCTCAGTTCTGCAGCATAAAGACATTTGGCAGGGATGTAGATACAGCTATGCAGGGACTCCATGTCCAGGGCCGCTAGTTTTGGACTACATCACAAAGGCCTCAACATGAGTATCTGCAGGTATTGAATCTATCATTACAGCAGATTGTCAGGGAGGCTTTATATTGAACATGTGGAAATTCTGCTCTCAAGCAAAATCTAAGCCCATGCACTAGCAATAAATGTATGGTTGTGTGCAAACAAAACAACTTTGAAGCCTTTCACATGGCTGTGGGATCACTGCTAGACATAGGGACTATCTTTTAAGCATAAGATTACAAATTATGTTATTGAAGTGAGCAGTTGTTATAAAACCTCTGGAGAGTAATATAAAAAACTATACAGTGTTTTTCCTTCTTTCCCATCTTCTAACTTCAAATAGTTGCAAATTTCTCCTCTCCAAGTGAAGTGCTTTCTGCAGAACTTGAATCCAGGTTACTGCAGAGCTTATATGAAGTGTAGGCAACACATGCTTTCCTTTCTCCTGTTTCCTTCTTTCCTTTAGAAAGGCTGAGATATTCTGTCCTAGACATTTGTATTATTTTTCTTGAGAATTCAGTTCACAGGAAGGAGTGGATACCTCAGGTCAGCTTGACATTTTAATCTCAGTGGTTTTCTTTTTATTTTGAATCACTATGGAGGATCAAATATAAACTGTAAGTGGGCTATTCTTACCAGGCTACTGCTCACTGTCATGTGTACTGGTAAACACCCTCGGCAGAGCATTTTAGAAATGAATAAATAATATGAAGAACTAAAGTTGAAGAAGAATAATTATATTTTTACTAAATGCAGCTCTTAAGTCCTTGTCTCAGAAGACAAACAAACAAACAAACAAAAAACAACTATTTATCAATGTTGGAACTAGATTATCTATAAAGTCCCTTCAAACCCAAGCCATGCTATGATTCTATGATAGGTATTGAAGTTCTGGGTACACTTAGTCCTCTCTGCAGGCAAGGCTGATAGTAACACTGATTACATGTTATATATAAAACAGCCCCATAAACTCAATCTTTTGATACACATATCCACTAAAAATTCATAATTTAGCAAGGATTAAGTGTTGTGAGCTCTCACACTGCGAACTGAATCTCTCAAACGCCAATTAACATTCTGTTGCTAAAACTAGACAATTTGTTATTAATAGCTATGGCCAAATTTGTGCATTTGAACTTTTAAGTCTTTTTTTTTTTTTTTTTTTTTTTTTTTCTGGTATGGCCTGCAGCACAGCAGAAAATGACAAAAATAGCTAAATTCTCTGTAACTGCCATAAGCTAGAAAGGGCCAGTCCGTTGCTGAATTAATATGATCACCTTTCTGTATTATTTTCAAGCTTTACTCATTTTTTTTGATTATCTGCAACTTACAGTCCTCCTAAAAGCCATTTAAATTTACTGGGAAAAGGCCATAAGGGACTTGATTCACTTGTCAACAAACAGATGTTGAGTGTTATTTGAAATACTTAAGTTTACCACCTGGTATCAAGGTGTTGCTCCTGGAGGCCACAGATGTCTCTCAAGTCTTGCATTTTGTTGTTCACTAAAGTGTCTCTGCTAACCTGAAACATCCTAAATGGTGCACAATGGCATGTGTGTGCAAATTAATAGAATTCTTGTAGGTAGGATTCACACTGAAATTGCAGGTACCTAAATGTCCCGCTGTGGCACAGAGGTGGAGGATGAGATTTCATTGTCTAAGCTGGACATTTAGGGTCACTGTGTACAAAATAAGAAATCTGACACACCAGCCTGGGGCTGAAAAATGTGGCACAGGACTTACAGGAGATTCAGGTGCTTCTGGAGCGGCAGATGGGTGAGAGGTGAAGCACCCTAGGATGGCACTAGGCACTTCAGTTTAGGAATCTGGATAAAGTCCAAGCTATCTAATGATAAGTTCATACAAGAAATGGGGGAACAGCTGAGAAGATGAATATGTTGTGGATTAAAATTCTGTCTTGTTTGTTTATTTGTCTCCACTTTTTAACTGTTTATTTTACCTTTGCTCATATCCCTTCCCAGTAAAATATAAACAAGTTGACATTTTTTATTTGAAATGTTTTCTTTTTAAGTATAAGTTTCTTGAGGCATATTCCTATATTTATGCAGCATCACACTTTGATATGACGCAGGAGAAAATTTCTTCTGACTGCTTATTTGTTTGTGGATTAGTGCAGCATGTCAAAGCACACCAAAATATTCTATTCCCATTTGTATCAGTGAAAAGCACTGGTGATTCTTGGAAATGGGAATAATAACATGTAGATGTCCATGTCATATGCCAAAAGGTGCTGTTGGAGAGGTTCCTATGCAAGAAAGAAATAATCAGCTTTATGAAATGCACAAGTTTCTGTATTCCAGGAAGGTCTATTCTTTGTTCACAGTGTGAGCCTCCCAGTCTACTATGAATCAATATTCATAAAAGCTTTATATTATGACCATTGTGTCTGTCTTCATACATTTGATGCAGTGCATCTTTGTGGTAATGTTTTTTGTTATTTTTTATATAAATGCAGAACAAGTATGGATAATTTGGCAGCTGTATATTAGTCATATAGTCTCCTCTTCATAGTTCATCAGTCATCCAAGAAAACTCTGCCATCAACATGAAAAAGGCATTTTTTAACACAGAAAATGATTTGTACTCCCTTTGACACAATATATTATGTCACCTTGCCTCTAGTTACAAACAGCTATCCTATGTTGTGGATGATCCAACAAAAATTAAACAGTATACAAAATGCTAGAATGGGTCGTAAGTGAAAAAAGAAAAAAATATTAAGATTTATTTCTAGTCTTTCAGAAATTGTCAGTCTTTAAGAGGAAAGAAAATACTCCAGTCTCACAGGATTTCCAGATTATACCTTGACAACAGCTCATTCATGGGCAATGTTGCTAGCTTGAAAGTTCCTGTGACATATCACAAGTGAGGTAGCTTAAGCCTCCGAAATCTTTAGTCTATATGATATGTTGTACTTACAGTTTCCATGAAGCCATGTTTTCGGTTAGAACCTTTCCTGAAAATCAACATTTTCTCAGAAAAATGGATTGTTACTTGGTTATGCTATGACAGTTTCAGTGTGGCAACAGGAATCAGAAATTATATTACGAGTCATGTATTTAAATTTATGCATATGATGTCACACATCAGTACTGCCAATCACAACATGTGCCCACAAAGATCATGATGCTACTATCATAAGCACGGTTGCTTTCTGAAACTTATGGGTTGCAGGAATAGACAAAGGACAGAGAAATAGATTGATTTTCTACATGTTAGTCTAGTCTATCTCTCTTCAGAAGCATTTTGACACAGCAGGTGTTTTTAAAACAGTGTGACCAAGGTCTGTAAATACTTTTTTTGCCGTGTCCATGACATGCTTTAATAAAAAAGCAACATGTTTCTGCCTTCAGGGTGATGGACTTTCATGCTGTCAGACTCCCAGTTCTCTTGGTTCATTGTCTGTTCTCTTTTAAACTAGGGCACCTATTGTATAGCTGGATATGAAGAGGAGGATATGTTTAATCTTTTATAAGGAAGTCCAAGAGGTAGAGTCAAAGACAAGAATAAGTATAAGATGTTTTGTCTTATGATGAATAAGAATTAGATCCAAGTATCACACTGTCAAGCTGCACCACAGCTATCCCTTTATTTAGGTTTTGTTCTATAGCACAAGGACTTCAAATCCTATTCATCCTTAACTTCAAGGATAAATGCTTTCTTTATCAGCAGAAAGAACAAACTTAAACCAAATGCCACATGAATTTGTGAATTCATGACAAGTTTCATATCAAGTATTAACCCCCAAAAGGGAGATACTAGAAATCATACCAGAAAAGCAAGATAACTTACAGCTGGCACCCAGGTGGATATATCTTCCCCCTCTCACCTCCCCTTCCCTTTATTTAGATTGTCCTAAACAAAAGCAAAGTCTATGGCATAGAATTTACAAGTAGTGTTTCTGAATGTATTAGAATAGTTAATTCTCTGGAGCAGTCAGGATATTTTAGTGATGAAAGTTATTGAAAAGTCTATTTCTTTGTTTTTTTCTTTTGCATGGATAGGGTCATAATATTCAAAGGTTTGACATTTTTAAGCATTAAAGTCTATTCTTTTTTTTGTGCTGAAAGTGAAATGAAGTAAGACAATACCATGTGTTTTATATTCACAATAACATGCTTGTACAAAGTTGTGCGCATGAGCTGGGACCTGGAAATTCACCCAGACTCAAGTCACTGAAAAGTCAGATTTTTGTGGTTGATAGGCCTTTTCTTACCAAAAGGCATGTGTGCTGCAGTTCAGTACACAACAGCACTAGCTGTGAAGAAAGTAGAATACGTTAATTATTGTAGAAGAGTGGGTGCCACATAAAGTTAGAATTTGCTAACAAAATTTAATGATATCTCAGATTTGGAAGGCATTTTCAGTACAGCAGAGGACTTGAATATTATGCAAGGAAAAATTGCAATGTCTTGAGAACAGGAACAATAGAAATGAGATTAAATTTACTAGAACAAAGTGCGAAGTCCTGATTTTAAGAAATAATAAAAACAGACAGGGAGTCATAAATTAGAAGAAGATGAGAAAAATCTTTACATACTAGTTGAACAGTATGAATACGAGCTATGTTTCTAGTGTATTATTTCATACAAAATTTAAACCAATTGTAGTACCTGTGAGGGAAACAGAGACAGAATACTTCCAGTGCCCTATGTCATGAACTTTTGGGACCTCCTTTGGAAGATAATATTCAGTTAACCAAGAAAGATGCATTCAGATTAGGATTAGACCATACAAGTCCTACGAATACAATAGAACTGGAGGTTTTGTTTAAATGGAATAGACAAATAATCTAGATTTGTTTAACTGACTGTTCTGATCTGAAAGTGAAGAAAGGACATATTCTTGTCTGTAAATACATGACAAGGTAAAGCTTCAGACTGCAAGCATTATTTCACTGAGGTGGTAATGTCAGCATAAGATCAGATGGATGTAAACAAACTATGAATACAGGAAAGTTAAAGAAAATTAATACTATTATCATAAACAGTCTTCTAGTAAAAATCATAGGCACAGAACAATGAAAATATTTTATTTTGAAATGTGATAGTATTGTAAACATTTGATGTATTGTCTTGCTTTCAATGGTAAAATGTTAGACACATGGACCTGGAACGTACCTCTCAGTCCCTTGCATTTGCAAGGTGATGTCTATATGTGGCCAACATCAGAAGATGCATGAGGAGCTTTATCACAGAATCACAGAATCACAGAATCACAGAATCACAGAATGACCAGGGTTGGAAGGGACCTCAAGGATCATGAATTTCCAACACCCCTGCCACATGCAGGGCCACCAACCTCCCCATTTAATACTAGACCATGCTGTCCAGGGCCCCATCCAACCTGGCCTTGAACACTTCCAGGGACAGGGCATCTACAACCTCTCTGGGCAGCCTGTTCCAGTACCTCACCACTCTTTATAGTGTAGGCAGGGAGAATGGGTGACAAAGAAGATCTTACAGAAATTATGAAGTCAGGCTATGTATTGATTTTTATTTTTATTTTTATTTTTATTTTTATTTGAGAAAGACACATTCTTGAATACAATTGTTGGAATTCTCTGTAATTCAGTGTGGTCCAGTGTATCCCTGAAGAATGTTTAACGATAATAGTACAAGAATTCACAGTGGCATGTACTGAGGTGGTTCTGAGGACTATTTCGTTAATGATACACAAACTACCTGCTTTTCTTTTTCACGGTGCCATTCTTCTGTAAAGGAAATGTCTTCTGACAGGACAAAAAAAATTGAATACAACCATATCCTCACTGAAGAATCAAGTTAGCTTTATGGTAGCAGGAACATTCTGACATTCCGAACTTCCAATTTTACTCATGCTAGAGAGCTGCAAAACTGCAGATGAGAAATTTACCCTTTATTAACCAACTCCCATGTAATATGATGTTTGCTTTCTCTGGGTCAGCTCTTCTTCAAGCAATTCCCTCCCTTGAGCCAATCAAAATATTAAGATAAATGGTAATAAGATGGATAGAGATTCACTTGAGGTATGAAAAATTGAGATTCAAGTATTTGTAATAAATTCTGCAAATAATAAATAAATTCTCAGTTTTGTCAAATGAGGGAATTGGAATTTGCTTACAACATTACTGACAAAGATATTAGCCACTGCATCAATGACTGTGCTGGAATGGCTGGACTACAACTGTACATCAGACTTTCCCCCTCTTTTCTCTCTTTCTCCCTGCATTCTTTCCCTCCCTGACTGTTGCTGAGTTTCCATGGGGAGAATATTTATGTGCAACAAACAAGCAAAGAAACAAAATCAGGGAAAATTCCACATTCTAAATTGTGTGTAGTTTGGATGCTGGTGGAACAAGAAGTGAAATAAATTGATTGTAGAATTGTAGAAGCATACTTTCTCTCTCTCTCTCTCTCTCTCTCTTTTTTTTTTTTTAATTCACAAGAGTTATTTTAGGAGATTGAGATTATTTATGCAGCAGAAAGAGAATAAGGATTTAAATTTGATTGTTTTGCTATTTGGAATTTCATCTCTTTTAAATCAAGTTCACCTCCAATTGCTTCCTTTTCATACAAGAATAAAACACACTTTTACCCACTTCTCTAAAGATATTCCAAATTAATCTGATTAGAAGCTTATGCACAGCAAATGCTTTCAGGGATAGTATCATATGTCTTCAGTAGCGCCTGCCTTGATCACTGCCAGATGAAATATCCTTGCCAAGTTTACCAAGCAGTTCAGAATGCGTTTGCTGAGTGATCTTTTCCTTTATTATTTACTAGTTCACTAACATTTTTCATGTGCACAACTGATGAGTTTTGATTTGATTTTTTCTTGATTGTTGTGAAAAAATATTAGCTACCAACACTGAGAAAAATAGACAGACTTTTTATGGCTCCCAGTTTGAAATTACATTTGAAACTTGTCAGTTAGCTATTTTTAATCCATTTGGTGTCTAGCATTCTGATCATGTGTTGTGCAATTTCTTAATCCAGTGGTAAGCAGGACCAAATCAAATGCTCTACTGAAATTTTGCCATTTATGAATCATCTTGCAACTGTGTTATAAAACATGGATCTCTTTTAAATTTGACAAATGCTTTGTCCTTAAACCACGTTAGATCATGTTAAATATGCTACCCTCAATTCTTTATTAATCAGATTTCCTGTTTGATATTCCATTATTTTTCCTAAGACTGATGTCAGGCAGGCAGGCTGATATTTACTTAGATTATTCCTTTTACTTTGAAAACAAACTACTATCATGATTCCCATTTTTACCCTATGGTCAAGAACTACCTCAGCATTCCAGTATTCATTCAAATTGAATAATTTATTATAAATAGACTAATAAAGCTTATTAAACAGCTCTTCTGTAGATTTGGCACAAACTTGTTTTATTTGTTTGAAAGTGAACATTTTAGAGGAGCAGGCATAAGAATTACTGGTTGTGTTACATTCTATTTGTATGTGATGAATGTAATCAAGTTATCACTTTCACTTAAGGAACCACTAAATTTTAGTCCTGGAATCAATTTTTATTTAGCTGTCAGGATGACATCAAGTAAAAAATTCTCTTAGGAGATACACAAAACTTTTTGATTTAGGACATTTTTTCAATCATTGTTTACAGAATTTTTAAGTTTTTTTTTTTTTTTTAATTGCTGAAAATGTCACACTTGCAAAGTTATGTCTTTCATCTTGATATTCAACCAATGAAAATGACTCTTTTTAAAGCTTACAGGGCACAGAAACACTTTACTTTCTTTCCATAGACAATAGTTTTGTTTTCTGACTGTAATTAGGGTTTCAAGTTACTGGTCATATTGCTCCATGAGATAGTTTGATGGCATGTAGCTACCCACAACTAATTGTTGTCATGCTCTTTGTTCTGGGATACTGATCTGTAAATTCTGAGAGCATTTACTACCTAATTATCTGTGAGTTGAAATCAGCTATTTCTGCATGCTGCCTCTTCACTTCTCATGACATGGAACTTTTCTTAAATTGCTTGTAGCAAGTGAGTTTAACATTCCTATCACACAGATTTTCTTTCAAGTTACAGTAATATGAGGCAGGTCTAACCACTCCTTATCATACAAGTAGTTCCTCTTGTTTACCACACAAGCTCCTGCCATTCATGAACAGGCAGTTGAAGAATTTCTTGTCTTTGTGTCATTCTGTGCCTTGATTAACTTTGTTCTTGACAGCTTGACTGTGCTAAATGAGTGTTTATTTGCTGCCCTTTTTTAATCTTCCCTTTTGTTGTAAGTTTAATGCCATTATGACTAGTCTAGTCAGCTTGTCCCTTTGTAAAATTGATTTCCCCTTTAATGAGCTGGAGGCAGTGCAAAGCATGTAACTCCTCAGTTAGAAAATGTCTCTACAGTCCACCAAGCTAAAATCACCTCTCATTTATACACCCCTTTAATTGGCAGTTTATTCTTAAATCTCTTGGTTCATATGTCATTTTCTGGGGCAGAAACAATATCAAAAATCTTATTTGGGTATTTTTGTACTTCATCAACTTTTTAAACTTTTGTTTTAAACCTCTGAGCAGCCAGATGAAGCATTGCTAGCACAAATACATACCATTATGAAATTAAGTCTCTTCCATGTTTGAGGATTTTTTTTAATTATTTTTTTTCAGTCAGAGGACTTGAGAATTTGTAAGAAGGAATATCCTGAAACATTTACTATACTGGGAAGGTGTCAGTTTTAACTATAACTAGCCTACCTTTTTTTTATTATAATTTATATTATATGAGGATTTTGAAAAACTCCTTGAAAAGTTGCACTTTTTTGCAACTTTTCTTTTTTTTTTGTATTTTGCAGGAAGATCATTTTAGGATAACAGAAATGTTTTTTTTGTAATCTGTTTCCTGGTATTCTCAGCTTTTTCTCCTTGAAGGTACCCTTTGGCCCAAAGTCTTCAAAGTAGGATAGCAATTCTGCAGCTACAGTTGTACCATTTTATATGCTTTCCTTTTCTGCATCTTTAAGACATGACTCTAGAATGTTATCAGCAAAGTAGATACCCATTGGAAGAAGGAAATGTTGTAGAGATATCTTGCGCCTTGCTTTCTAATGAGAGTAAAGAAAATGGACCAGTGACAATTTTAGAGAGGTATTTGCACACTACAGTTGTGTATGTCTCTTTTTTTAACTCCTGAAAGTTTCCTTTCAAAACATGATTCTATGCCTGTTTTCTTATTTTCTTATATTTCTTATTCTTATTATTATTAACAAAATATTGTCATCACTGTTTGTAAGGTTGTGAAGTGTTCTGTAATCTGTGCTTGCCAGCTGCATTATGAAAGTTTAGTAGTTACAAATTGCATTGTTTTGTTTCTCTGTAGGCTGAAAGGCTTAGCAGTTATTGCAAATAACTAACTAACTAACTAAATAAATAAATAAAATAGGATGCTAGTGAGGTTTCAAATTATACTTATTGGTTTCAAAATAGAATTTTGGTTAAACCTCATCAAATCCTCTCCATTGCTTTTCCTGCTATAGCTGATTAGTTAAGAAGCAGAAAGGAACATTACACTGTAAAGCATCCATTTATCTGCCAGTGTCAGGTTCTCCTGACATGATGTACTAATGCAAAGTACATTAAGCATTAACAGCAGGTGCTCCAGAGCTAGCAGTTCCTAGGCAGGCATTAAGAGACCTAGAATGAGTCAGTGTCACTCTATGGTTTAACCTAATACCAACCCCTTAGGGCACCTCTATCAATGTAAGAGAAATGAAAGGTTTTAAAGGCTAATAATCCCAGTGACTTTACATTAGAAGAGCACAAAGTTATTTGTCATAGGTCTTTGTATCATGGTGCTATGGTAAAATATAAAGTATCCGGTATTCCTGATATTCTTTTTTTCCACCTACTTAAACATGGATTTCTTCTGTTGATATAATGGCTGAGCATTGGTACCTACCAGCTGCAGGCTGGCTCTATTTTTCCAAGTGAGGTTTTTTTTTTTTTTTTTTTTCATATCTACTGTGCATGAGAAGCAGCAAAAACATCTTTGGAAAACAAACCTTGAACTGAAAGCTGCCCTAAGTAAACAAGACAGCGAACTCTCTGCCCCCAACCAGACATCATTACAGCATGCATAAGAGGCATTAAATCAGAACTGAATCTAATGTGAGGTGTTAGCTTTTTTTGCTGTACTTGTTATCTGGAGCTGCTTTATTTCTAACATGATAGATGTTTTGTTCTATGAAGTTGCTGAGATTCAGGAATAATCCCGTTGTTTTAGAAATCTCTGATCCTGTGTTTGCAGGGAAGGGTGTCTCAAATTGCTAGTTGTCTGGCAGCAGCTGCTTCAAAGGGTCTGGCGGTTGAATGTGAGAAGCTGAGGTTTTGCTGAAAGTGGTGACAGAAACATGATTTCAGACTCTTGCCAGGATCTTAATTTGTACATTTCAAATTTGCTTCACACATATTTAGTTGACAAAAATTTTCCAACCATCAGAGCACCACACTGGCAGGCTCTTTGGCTTCAAGCCCTACCACTGATGAAAACTCAGTCCCTTTATCTAAACACCCCTGTTTTCACATCTGTAAAAAGGTTCATGTGTTACCCATACCATTAGAATGTTTTGAAAGATATTGATGGATGGTCTGTGCAAGAATTTTTATTTTTACTTGCTGACCTGCACAGTAGCAAAGATACATGGCTTACAGTGTGTATATTTCTGTATGCATATGTATATCAGTGTGTATGTTTAAAGTAAACGTGTACAATTCCTTGGATCTGAGGAGTTAGTCAATATTTTAAGCTTTGTCAGGGTGCTCTGAAATCAATTGTAAACATCAGTCTTCAGTGTTTATACAAACACGATCCTATTTGTTTGAAAAGAGTCTAGAGAAAATCCTTTACCTCTGAACACAGCGGGAGAAACAGTCAGAGCACAGGAAAAGAGTAGTGGTTGTTCCAAGATGAACCAGAGGCCCATCTGCCACAGTCTCTGATGGTGGCCAAAAATGGAGGCCTGCAAGGGAGATCAAGCAAAGAGTGAGTGTATTTGATTCTTCCTCGAATACTCTACTACTCACCAGTAATGTGTGTCTCAGATCCAAGTTTTACTTCAGAGCTTTCTCTTCTGTGGTATTGCCCAGCTGCTCCCTGAACTTATCTACAGCAAGGGATGTGGAGCAGGGGTTTGGTAGGCTAAAATCAGTGTGTGTGGAAACACTTTGTTTCATTTGTTGTGAAACTACCAATGTCTAACTTCATTTAATGACCTGTAGATTTTATACTAAAAGAGCAAGCTGTAACTATTTTAAATGTTACACTGTCCTGTAACGTTTGTATTTTTGCAGACTTACATCATAAAAGTATTCTCTTTTCCAACCCTGTGCAGATGTTGATTCTTAGATGTTGATGTGCTTTTTATGCTGCTATGAGCCTTGCCAGCATTGCTATATCTGCTCTGAAGTAGGAGGGGGTGAATGGTACACGGTATTCAAGATGTGTGCTTGGAGCACATCCTCTATCCTTTATCCTCTATTCCTTTCTAATAATTCCTAATATTCACTTTATTTTATTTTTTTTATTTTTTATTTTTTATTCCTATATAATGCTGAACACTAAGGTGAGTTTCTCATAGATCCGTAAGTCCAGGATTTCATTGAGGTTAGGGCACTTTTAGAACACTTTTCCCTCCCTTTAAATCTCCCTATATTGAATTTCACCAGGCTAGTCCTTTAGTACTTCTGGGTTTATCCTAGTCAATGCTTGATGTTCACAAAAGGCTCTCAAGCACTGTGCTGCTAAGATTAGATTTTGTTGCCAAAGGCAAGTGGCTTGGTGATTTTGAGACAGAATTTGCTGGGGACTATTGGCAATAGACAGTATGAGTGAATATGCTCTAGTTTTGGCTCCTTCCATCTTGCATAGTTTTACAGTAGTATATTATGTACGTCATGGTTTTATAATTTTTGTTTATCAGTATTGCACATCATAACATCATGTAGTGCACTGGGAGTTAAAGAATTAATACTCCAGGTCCAGGTGCCTGTCCCAGGAGGGAAGAACTACTGCATTCCCCAGAAGACTGCTGTTTTGTTATCATTTCTGCATAGGGGGAACAGATATAAGGCCCTGTTAGGTCACTTGATGTGCTCTTTTCCTTTCTTCAGCTCTTCATCCTGCTGCTTGACCCAACTCTGTGTCTCACCTCAGTGTTCTGGTGAGGCCTTCAGTTCTTGGACACTTTCTCTCTCATTATATTTAACTGTTTAGCTTCAATTCTAATTATATTGTATTATAGTGTGTTACCTTGCATTCTGATTCTGTATTTAGTGAATTAGTTTGTTTCTTCTCAGATCACTGCAGCTGTTTTTAATTATTTGAGGTCCTCTGTTTCTCTTTTCTGGAAGTGTGGATTTGTGAATCCCTCCACCCCGCAAGTCATGAACTGAGCCGAACCAGCCTGTAAACTGTTGACAGTACATTACTCTGAAGTGTCTGTACTTAACTTCAGGACAGACGCAGAAGAGAAAATAAATGTCCAGTTCCTTGCTGGAGAAATGCCACTCTGAAAGAGGGTAGCATAAAATAAATAACAACTAAAGCAGCTTTTGTTGCTGTTGTTTTCTAAGCATCACCATATGGGGATCAAAAGAGATCCAATACAAGGTGCAGAATACTGTGGGTTCTACCAGCAGGTACTACTTGGGTCAAGGCAGGGGAAAAAAAAAAGAAAAAAAAAAGCCTAATTCTCTTTTATTTAATAGTATGGATATATGCATATGTTTGTTCTGATACCATCTTTAGTCAATATTAAATATCTAATACTGCAAGCTATCTTTATTATTTTGATCTTTTCGTCCACATTGCTTATGAATGTTTAAACAGTCCAAACATCTGTTACAGATTCCAGTGAGACACAACTCGCTGATTCACCTTGCTGGGATTGCTGACCCTGTACTCCTACACTGTTTCCTACCTTCTTATGAGGTTTATACATATGAAGGCCTTTCCTGTTACACCATGTCAGCATGGGGTCCTTAATGGTCTTTGGCAAGGAACCCTGTTAAATGCCTTTTGGGAATTGTAGTAGAGTGCTGTATGCTTGCTCTAAGATCCCTTCAGAGAATTCCAGTAAAGTTTACAGCAATGATAAGTGGTTTCAAATTATATAAGAGACTCTGCTGGTTTTCAGTATGTCCTATTTATTTATATGCCAACTTATTTAATACTTTCTTGTAGTTACTAATTCACTCTGTGGAAATGGAATTTGGTGGCCCGCAGTTTCCTAGTTTTTCTTGTGCCTTAAAATGGATGCCACATTAGCTTGATAACAAGGCAGCTTTAAACAAGAGTTGACATACAGTGGTGAGCTATTCCACTATTTCAACCTTGAATACCTTGAGAACTGATCATATACGACTATTCAATTGATCCATTTGCTTCATAAATTCTTTTGCTGATGCAATCAGCTAATTGTTCAGAGTCAGATTGTCTTACAAACAAGACTTACAAAAATGGGAATCTTCCTCAGATTTCTTCATACTGCAGATACAGAAATTTCCCTAACTATTTAACTGCCCAAAGAAGTTGTGCATACCCCACTGAAAATATTCAAAGCTAGATTGAGTGGGTCTTTCAGTAACCCATTCTAGTGAAAGGTGTTCTTGAGAATGGAAAAGGGTTGGAACTAAATGATTTTTAAGGCCTCTTCCAAACAGAAATATTTTATAGTTCTATGATTTTCTGCTGTCAACATTTATTTGTGTGCTCCTTTATTTTCTATTGACACTCCCACCTCTACCTTCTTTGTTAATTAAAGAATCCTCAGTGGGTAGATCTGTGTTCCAAGGCCTAGTAGTAGCAACTGAGTTACATACATCCAACTTAAGACCCTACTGCAAACTGATACCGGAATGGGTAGCAGTCAAAGAATGAGCCGTGAATTATACAGTAGAGTCTACAGCAGTTCAGTGTTTGAGGTTCTCTGCTCTCTCATAACAATCAAAACAGTTGTAGGCACAGACTATCCACCAGTGTGTTAGAAAAAAATTTCTTAGAACACTTAATGCCTTTTTTCAAGTTCATTCTTTGGGTCTTTTCAGGATGATGGGAAATGTTATTTTTACTCAGAGGTTTCACCTGAAGTTCTGATCTCCAAGAAATTTATCCTCTGTTTCCTTTTATGGCTGTACTTTGAGATTCTTATCTCAGTGTTCTATGACTTCTCTTCATGGCTCTGCTGCCCAAAGCTTGAGGGAAGCAAATGGGCAGCCTTTGGATTTGCAATCAAAATAAAAGAAATCAACTTCATTTTTTCTTGTGAATTAGTTCACTCTGAAGTTTCTTTCTGCCCCTGGGTGCTAATTTACACTGCCTGAGCACTTTTAATTCATATGGGAATTCAGTAGATTCTTCCACTTATCCTAAATGGCTAGTACTCTCATCAGTTTAAATATCTGTGTTTGTCGGCAGTTCAAATACAAGATTGTTACCAGCCATTAATATCTTCCACTGTCAAGAAAGATAGTTTGGTAATATTTATATAATGATAAAGTTGTCACAAGGATATCCATGATATCCAAGTTTTGGCAGCATGATCTTGTCACTCTTCTCATCATGAAACAGAGGACAGCATAGGACCTTTTGTATTTGCATGTATCAAGATGAAGTATTCGAGTACCAGCTAATTAGAATCCATTAAAATTCTACACTGGACTCCAGAGCACCAATAATCAGCACAGAATCAAACCTTTTATCACTAGTCACAACATCTTTTTACAGCTTCAAGTTAATCTAAATTGTCTGAGAAGATGTAGAGGGCATAGCACACATTTGTTTTATAAAATGAGAAGACTAAGCATCCCAGTTGAAGCATTTCATCTGTCAAGGAACTCACTAGCTACATCTTATAGTGAAGTTAATGGAGGCAAATGAGACCATAGGGCTGTTTAGATATATGTTTAACTGACTAACTTTTGGCACCTGCAGTTGAGCATAACTTATACAGAGTTTAAGGCCTTTATATACAAAGACTACTCAATTATTATAAAATTCCTAAGTAAGTCACAATTGTTAATATTTTATAAAGATTTAATTCAGAGCTCATTGTAATCATATCATAAATCATAGAATCATAGAATGGCTTTGCTTGGAAGGATTCTTAAAGATCATCCAGTTTCAATTCCCATCTCATAGGCAGGATTGCCCCCCACTGGATCAGGGGCCCCATACAACCTGGGCCCCATACTACCCAGGGCCCCATACAACCTGGTCTTGAATGCCTCCAGGGATAGGGCATCCACAACTTCTCTGGGCAACCTGTGCCAGTGTCATACCACTCTTCCAGCAAAGAATTTTCTCCTGTGATCTAATCTAAACCTCCTGTCTTTTACTTTAAAGCTATTCTTCCTTGTCCTGACAGTATCAGACCATGTAAAAAGTCTGACATCACCTGCTTATAACTTCTCTTCAGGCACTGGAAAGCATCCATGAGGTCTCCCCAGAGCCTTTTCTTTTCCAAGATATGCAAGCCTGGTTACCTCAACCTTTCTTTATAAGAGAGGTGCTCCAGACATTGGATCACTGTCATGATCCTCCTCTGACCCAACTGCTCCCCATCTTTCATGTGCTAGGGAACCCTGTCCTGGATGGAGTACTCCAGATGGGACCTCAGAAGGTGAAGCTTTGTTGGCTATCTTGAATGACCTCCTTGTCATTCATGCTCATTACCTTAGCCACATTTGGAATATTATGTCCAGTTCTGGGTTCCCCAGTTCAAAAAAGACGGACATCTTCTAGAAAGAGTTCAGCTAAGGATGACAAAGGTTATTAAGGGCCTGAAATATCTCCTTTATGAGGAAAGGCTGAGAGATCTGGTTCTGTTCAGCCTGTAGAAGAGAAGGATGAGAAAGGATCTAATTACTGTCTATAAATATCTGAAATGTAGGAATCAAATCAGTGGGAGTAGACTTTTTGATGGTGAGTAGTAATAGAATAAGGGGCTATAGGCAGAAACTGGAACACAGAAATTTCCGTACTAACACAAGGAAGAACTTTTATACTGTTAGATTAGTGGAGCACTGGAACAATCTGCCCAGAGAAGCTGTGGAATCTCCTTCTCTGGGGATACTGAAGTTACACCTGGATGCTTTCCTCTGCAACCTACTGTAGGGAACTTGCTTTAGAAGAAGAGTTGGACTAGTTGATCTCCAGAGGTCCCTTTCAGCCCCTACAGTTCTGTGATTCTGTGATAAGTTCCATGATCTTCCCAGACACAGACGTGAGGCTCACTGGCCTGTAGTTCCCTGGGTTTTCTTTCTCTCTTTCTTGAAAATGAGAGCTATGTTTCCATTTTTTTTCCAGTCATGGGAGACTTCACCTGCCAGCCACAACTTTTCAAATATGATGGAGAGTGGCTTGGCAACCATATCAGCCAGTTCTTTCAGGACTCTGGGATGCATGTAGCCTAATCCCATAAAATCAATAGAAATTTTTCCTACTAGTATCATTGATCAGGCTGTTAGACAGCTGTGTGCATACATCACCTTTAGACACCATTAAATCCTTTTTCATGCCAAGCTGAGACATTCACAATTGAGATTTCACTGCTTCTTGAAAAAATTCCAAGCAGGAAAGTTATATAATATCTCTCATAAAAACTTTGTAATGCACAAATGAAGCAAAACTGTTCACAATTTCCTAATGTGTATACACATATGTGCTTATTTAAATATATCTATATTGTTTTATTATGCAGTTTGCATGTAATAAAGAGAGAAAGAGCCAACATAATAATTAAATAAATGACAAAAGAGGAGCTTAAAAAAGAATCCAAATGTGAATTAGACTTTTTGTTTGTTTGTTTGTTTTAAGAGAAGTTAAATCTAAACTAATTTCCTCAAGATTGAGGTGTTTTTCTATAAATATCATATTAAGGAGTGAAGGGTCAGCTATACTGATGTGCTCAAAATGTTTTTTTTCACTGAATGGTACATACATTCATGCAGAATTCCTTAAAATCCCAGTTAGCTTTGGCAAGAACAAGCTTTTGGTGACTAAAACAAAATAAATGGTAATTGAAAATCAAGCAGTGAAACTAATGTGCAGCTATCCCAACTGAAACTCTGTTTAAGTGAAAATGGTTCCAGAAGACTTCTCTTACCACATTAGACCCGTGAAATTAATTAGAATACTTTACTGGTGGATGGATACAGGAAGAGTAAATGCTTCCCTCAGGATCCTGTCATTAACTATCGTTTTTCCTTTCTGAATATACTACTTACACCATGTTTTCTAGCCTTAGCTAGTTACAGATTTCTCATATCCTGCAACTTACTCACACTGGGATTTATACATTCTTAGGATAATGTCTGCATTTGTTATTCCTATGGAATCAGTGGAATAACTACTCCTCTACTCACTGTAAGAGAGGTAGACTAAAATTTCATACAAGTGAGAAACAAATAATAAGACAACATTTATTTTGCACCTAATAATCACAAATGTTGCATCCTTTTTTAGTGACATTGCCAATAGAGGCCATGCAGATGGATAGTAAAATTAAATGTAGTAGTGTGGACTGTGGCAGAGTTTAAGTACCCATGTGAGATAACTTAATAAAGAACAGAATTATTTGCAATTTTATTCTTGGAAAATTGTTAAGGAATATATTTAGAGCAACTATCAAATGCAAATGAAATTAAAGTTGTCATGTAAGCCATGATTTTCACTCATAGTCAGAAACCATTTTTTTCCCATCTTGGATATTGATATTCCCCCTCTCCTTGGCTCTTGTGAGGCCCCACCTAGAGTACTACATCCAGGCCTGGAGCCCTGCAGAGCTCTTGGAACGAGTCCAGTAGAGGGCCACTAAGAATATTAGAGGGATGGAGCACCTCTCCTACGAGGAAAGGTTGAAGGAACTGGGCTTGTTTAGCTTGGAGAAGAGAAGGCTCTGGGGAGACCTCATTGTGGCCTTCCAATATTTGAAGGGTGAATGTAAATAGGAGGGGGAATGATTGTTTATGAGGGTGAATAGTGATAGAACAGGGGGAATGGTTTTAAATTAGGACAGGGGAGGTTTAGGTTAGATATTAGGAGGACGTTTTTCACTCAGAGTGTGGTGACACACTGGAACAGGTTGCCCAAGGAGGTTGTGGATGCCCCATCCCTGGAGGCATTCAAGGCCAGGCTGGATGTGGTTCTGGGGAGCCTGGTCTAGTAGTTGATGACTGCACATAGCAGGGGGATTGAAACTAGATGATATTTGTAGTCCTTTTCAACCCAGGCCATTCTATGATTCTATGAAACATCCGGTTGAAAATACAGCTTGCAAGTAATTTTTTAATAAGTGAAAAAGCAATATTAGGAAAAATTGCATACTGTTGACTACAGGAGAGTTTATTTTTCACTAACCTTTAAGAGCTTGGATGGCTGGGAAAATAAGACAGAAGAGACAAAGCCGTGTGACCAATTGTACATAGACCACAGTGTGAGAACCTCTGATATTGTAAATGCCTGGCTGCTGTACCTGTTTATCCTATTCTTTACTACAAAAACAAAGGTAAGTTCTTAAGTGTTGGGGTTGTGCCATTTGGAAACAAAATCAGCAAGAGGTATTATATTTGTTTGTAAACTTTCAGCTTTAGGTCACTGTTGGATGCAGGATATTTGAGTAGATGCTGTATTGACAGCTAGTCCAGTAAAAAAAGCTTTAAGAAAATTGTCAGCAGGCTGCTGATTTCTGTCTTGTGAGATGATGCTGGAATACATTTGAGAAGCACGCATTTCCAACCTGGCATTTACTTTAAACTGCCAAAGATAAAAGGTTTCAGACAACAGAAAACTTTAGCAGTGTCAAGAATAATTCATTACCCAGCTCTATGACATTCTCTGATGAATATGAGGAATTTAGCATTGTATCTTGCTAACGTCTTTGTTGCAGACATTGTTTTGGACTTCTGAAAACATTATTCACATTCAGAAAGCAATTACTGAGTCATACCATTGATTATGTATTTGTCTCTATCTTTATGAGCCTTCCAGTCTGAGTCTGTGATGCCTATCAGGCTAAATTTACTGAATGGTGCCCTTCTTACCTTGTGTTGTTGATTTGCTTGTTTTCTTCTTGGATAATCAGCTCTCAGTCTGCACAGAGACTATGTTGAAGTTTATATGGAACAAATTATCTCCAGCTTGCTGTAGCTGATCACTGTGGTTCAGTAAGGAAGGAAGCAAAAGCCTAAGTCTGTAGCCCAGTGGTGTAGCCCATAGCCTGTGGGTTCAGCTTTTTTGTGCTCCAGGGCTTG
The DNA here is from genome assembly GCA_035772895.1 of Perdix hodgsoniae. Lineage (NCBI taxonomy): Eukaryota > Metazoa > Chordata > Aves > Galliformes > Phasianidae > Perdix > Perdix hodgsoniae. The sequence continues at coordinate 5,873,824 of JAPSGF010000008.1, forward strand.
GGTTTGTGGAGAACAGCTGTGTGACCTTGGCTCTGCTTTACTGAGAATAAATGGTATCTGAGCTATGAAAAAGTATAAAAGCTAAAGCCATTCAAGACAGAAAATATAAAAACAGAGAGAGAAGTAGAACTGTCGTGCTGTTAATTGTGATTTGGGGGCTCAATAGAAAAGCACTGGCATGAGGAGGACATGCAGAGAGGTGGAAGATGATGGTAATAGTATTTAGGATCTGCTGGTTCCATGGAGGCAACAATGCTTCTCACTGTCTCTCTCAGAGCCCAACGGGGATTCACCTGTACATGTGTCAGAAGTAAAGCTTAACTTACTATCAGCCCTGGCTAGGTCCTATTAGCCAAAAAGTTGTACTCTTATTAAATCGTGTATGTGTCCACTTCCGTGTCTCTGTTCATGATACAATGTGCTCATAGAAAAGAAACAACGGGAAAAAGAATATGCGAGTGGATAGTCTGTTGTGGTACAAAGGAGAAATACTGAGGTATGACAAGGTGAAATAAAGTATGATGAGAGGGGTGAAGTATGCTAAGGCGTTCCTAAGTATCTGCTCTTGGGGACCATTCTGATTTTGCCTAAAGACTGTTAAACATAAAATATATTATATATAAACCAAACTTTGAATCTACTACTGCTTCCTGTTTCCTTTCACCTATTTATTTTTTCATGGAAATTAATATAATGCTCTGTGCTAAGCCTAAACAGACAAAGCTAAATTTATCTTTACTGATGAAAATATATAACATAGTCATTTTGCTGTTGTGGTTTAATCCACCAGATGGCTAAGCACCACTCAGTCATTCACGGAAGGCTTGGAGTAACTGCAGAGACTGTCAAGAAGATCACAGCAACTGCAGGACCTGTCACAAGAGTTGGAGAAGCTTCTCGGTCTGTTGCAAGAGTTCAAGGAGCTACAGAGCTAGTTGCAGGAGCTGGAGCAACCGCAGAGCTCATCTCAAGAGTTGGAGTGACCACAGGGCTGTACATCTGGGCATTCTGCACCTGCCCTGGGGGAATTTTTTTTTCTTTTTCTTGTCACAGTATGTGGAGCAGCGACAAGATCCGCAGAAAGGGTTGAAGAAATTGCAGAGCTTATTGCAGTAACTGGAGCTGCCACAGAATTTATCACAGAAGTTAGAGAGTCTGCTGCACTGTCGTCAGATCCAGTATTCCCTTCCCCTTGAAGATGCTCAGTAGTGTTGAACAGAGCTTGGTAAGCGTGGACCAGGCCTAAGCAGTGATTTGAACCTCTCTAGAATTACCAAGATATCTGCCCATGCTATCCCACACTCTCTGCCACTCAGAACTGTCCTGCCTCAGGGCAGATCTCTGGGTGCTATTCTTACAATACATTGTTTGATTGTAAATATAATCTGGAACACATTCACAACACATATCAACAGGGGCACACTGGTTTGAAGAGCCCAAGTATATTCAAAGTTCTTAAGAGCTGCTGTAACTAGTCTAGGGAAAGACATAAATGTGAGAGAGGGAGGCTACGGAACTGCTGAAAAACGTCCTATGTCTCCTCCATAGCCAAGCTCCCTGAAGAGACAAAACAAAGAGTATAATTGCTAATAGCATTAGCAATATGGTTTCCAAAACCCAGAGATGATTGCAGTGCTGAATTCACACACCACATTAGTCTCTCAGCTGCCAATTTTATCATAATACAAGCCAAGACCACACAGTATAGCGGAATAAAAACCTTAATACAACTCCCAGAGATGACAAACAACACAGTAGGGAAAATAAACAGCAAGCAAGGTGCTGCACAACATAATTCCATGAGAAGACTCTCAAAAAGCTCCATATATAGTAACAAAAACTGGCATAGTGACTACCAATTATCAAACTACCACAACACCCTGTGTTAACATGTTTCAGTCAGGTCTGCTATTACCTCAAGCCTTTGGGCCTCCAGTTGGGTGCTGAAATGAATGCTGTGGTTTAGTATGTCAGGCAGCTCAGCACCACACAGTCATTCATTCTCTCTCCACATTCCCAGTGGGATGGGAGAAAGAATCAGAAAAAAAAAGTGAAAAACAGTAGAACACATGGGTTGAGAGAAAACTACTTATTAAGATAGAGAAAAGGAAAAGGATAATAGTTATGACTATATACTTACATATGAATGTATATAAAAAGTCATACACAAGCAGCCACTCACAATTTGCCAACCGATGCCCAGCTCACCCTCTCCCAGCAAGGAGAGAAACAGACAAACTCCTATCCCTTCAAAAGTCCTTCTGCATGATGTCATATGGTATGGAATATTCTTTTGGCCAGTTTAAGTCAGATGTCCTGGTTCTGTCCCCTTCCAGATTTTTAGGCCCTTTGCCAAGAATGGCCTTGGCTCTGTACAACACTGCTTAGCAGTAAGCACAACCTTCAATGCATTATCAATATTGTTTTTCTCCTAGAACCAAAATGGCATCGTACTAGACACTGAAAAAATAGTCCCATCCCAGCTTAAACTAAGATATTTGCATAAGGAATTTTACATGGTGTTGTGTTGTACAGCCAGTGGTGTTTTTGGGCAAAATCATAGCATTCAGATATCCTGACTTCTTGTGCAGTGGCTGTGTTAGCATCCAAGGTCTGTCAGCCATGGATGGCAGCCAGTCTGAATCACTCAAGGTTTTTCCATACTTTGATGCCAGTACACTTTCCTAAATAATATTTATACCTATCTGTGACATTCAGATAAACTCATTCCTGTTCCAGAAGAATAAAAGAAGCATAGCAGCTTTCCCCAAAAAATCACAGTTCAGTAGTATCTTTAAAGCATGTATGTTTTTCATTTTGTTGAAGACTTCCCAATCAGACAAGGTATTACGAAGCCTGCCATTTTCTTAATGTGGATATACTGTGTGGAGGTGGGGAGGAAGAAGGAATTTATTTGTTCAGTTTCTTCTCCAATATGATGCCTGGCATACATTGCTGAGACTGTAATCAAAACAAGGAGAATTCACTAAATCAATAAATGTAAATAGTTTGTTAAGAAAGTATATGACTGTCATTGACAGGACAGATTTGTGGCTACCCATTGGAGAATAGCTGTGGTTTATGTTTTGGTTCACTCAACTGAAAAGTATGTAGAAAAAGGCTTTCAAAGGAAAGAAATCATGTTCAGAGAGTTTTTTTCTGGGACACTTAGTATTGCAAGAGAAGCCTCTGAAATGACATTTGTGTCAACTAAGGGGAAAAATGCAGCAAAATAATTTAAAGCTTGTATCACTAACAAAGATAAAGAGAGCAAAGTATTTAAAGCTTAATGATACAGCAATAGCAATTGCCCTGTGATAATGAACAGTGTAGATTATCAGGCAAATCTTAATGAATGCCTTGCTTACAACAAGCTTTTTATAAACAAATACTGGTTGAGTCCTCTTTCAAAATTAGTACTGACATGAAAGTGAAATGATTTAATTAAAGTATGCAAGATAAATAAGAACTTGGGCAAGGATGTAGCTTAGAGTAGTCTGGCAAGTGTTTGCTGACAATAAATTTTCCAAAATTACCAGGCAGAGTAGAGTATATAACTGTTCTGACACACAAAATAAGGTAAGCACTCTGAGGACAGACTATGGGTCTATCTGCAGCTCTGTACATGTCTTTTCCAACCATAATGATTCTATGATTCTATGATTAAGAGGCAGGAGCTGTCTTTATTTCCTTCTACAGGGTTTTTAGAGTGTGGGGATACACGCACATCAATGAAAAGCATTAACTGCTTTTTCCCATGGTTGACAACAAAATAGGTGGGAAATCAGAGGAGATATTAGAATCAAGCATGAATGTTTGGAGCTGTCAGGGCAGTACTGGGCAGAGTGGTGTTTTGCTGACATGACTGCCTTCAGAATTGCCTCTGAATTCAGAGACTAACAGGCATGAAAGGAAACCTCAGTGCAAGGCTTCTCCATTGTTCACACAAATTCCTTGGGCTGCTTAGGTACTGATTGGGTCAAGACCGGTATCTGAAGTTAAAATGCAACTTTGATGTATCTTTTATTATACTTTTGCAGATTTTACAAGACGTTAGGAAGATGAAGGAAAATGTGCACAGTTGACTCATGGGGTAATCACCACCCTCTAGCCTGCAACTGGGCTTTGTACCACTGATTCTGGCCAGTAAATTTTCAGTCCACCTCACTGCCTACTTACCTAACCTCTACAAACTTCTACTCAGCTTCTCTATGAGGATGTTATGGCGTGAAAAGCATAAATCAAGAAATCAAGAAAAACATCCACTGCTCTTCTCTAACCCACCAAGCTAATCCTCATTGTAGAAAACAGACAGATTGGTCTCATTTGCAAATCCATGGTGACTACTACTGATCACCTTCTTGTCCTTCACATGTCTGGAAGTAGTTTCTAGATATAGTTGCAGTATCACCTGTTTATGTATTAATATGTGTTGACATCTGCTACTATGTTCAGACTTTGGTTGGATCTGGAAAAAGAACTTCATTTTGCAGGCTACTGTCAGGTGGGTGAATATAAGATCATTAATTTAATGATTATTTAGAATTCAAATTACTCTGTGGTACACAAAGTGTACCAACAACAGACACAATTGACTAGTGGGGGCCATCAAAACAAGGCTATACAGAAGACTCCCATGAGATGCACATGTGCTTTGGCACATACAAGAAATCTGGTTTTGAACATCCATTCATATGGATAGTGTCAAAATATTGATTTTTTTTTTCCGATAATATAACTGCCTTCATCCAGAAAAAAAAAAAACAGATAAAACTCATGGGTTGAGATAAAGACAGTTTGATAGGAAATAAAAAGAATGGAAAATATTAACAATAATAATAATTCTAAAATATATACAAAATGAGTGATACACAGTGCAATTGCTCACCACCGACTGACTGATGCCCAGCCAGTTCTCAAGCAGCAGAAACAGCCCTCTTGGATACTTCCACCAGCTTATATTACTGAGCATATAGTATGGAACACCCTTTGACCAGTTTGAGTCATCTGTCCTTGTTCTTTTCCCTTTCAAGCTTCTTGTGCACCCCCAGTCTGCTTACTGGCAAGGCGAGTGTGAAACTGAAATGTCCTTGACATGGTGTAAACACTGCTCAGCAATAACTATAAGAATGATATGTTATCAGCATTATTCTCATCCTAAATCCAAAACACAACTCCATAGTATACACTAGAAAGAAAGTTAACTCTATTCCCACTGAAATGATGACTGACAAATTCTGATTATTTAAAAGTGGGAGCAGATTCTGGTACTTTGGGGTCAGAATCTGATACACACAGCAAGAAAACCAGTTTGAAAGGTAGAGGCTTTGGTCTGTGCCTGCAGAGAAATGCATATTCTACTTTCTGTCATTATTAGAAGAGACACAAAATGTCATATTAGTCCCACTGAATTTCGTGGAAGTGGATTTTAGGAGGTGATTTAATGAAGTGGAAGGACTTGAACACTCGAGAAGAGCAGGATTAAAATGCAGTAGGAGTAAAATATCTGTTCAGCCTCTTGTTTGCTCCCTTCCCTGAGGTCCCATAGGGCTTGCTTTTCTGTTTTTTATTGTGTCGGCCACAAAGCAATTTAATTTATTTTGACGTATGTCTTAAACAAAGGATCACTAGCATGTCCATTGTTCTCAGGATGTTAGAGATCTAGGTCAACTCTGGTTGCTTGCCATCAGCTGCCTCTAGCATGAGAACATGCCTCAAAAACAACAATAAAAATTTATACCTTAGTGAAGAAATGCATGTAAGTGAAAGAGAGAGATTTCCAGGAATCAAAGTGTTCCTAATTGTGGGAGTAATGTTTTCGGAAAAGAGAAAAAAATGTACTTCTATCTCAAAAATCTTTTTATAGTTCTCTAGTACTGTGAATAGCAGTGGAAAAGAAAAACTTTTTGGAAAGAAACACAAGCATGCTAGTAAACAAGAATTTATCATAGAATCATATAATGGCCTAGTTTGGAAGGGATCTCAGGAATCAAGTTCCAACCTTCCTGATGCAGGCTGGACTGCCAACTGTTAGATCAAATACTAGATGGAGCTGCCCAGGGCCTCATCCAGGCTGGCCTTGAACACCATTAGAGGTGGGGCATCCACAACCTCTCTGGGCAAGATGTTACAGCACCTCACCACCTTCTCAGTGAAAAACTTCTCCTTGAAATCCAATCTAAACCTCCCTTCCTTTAGTTTAAAATCATTCCCCTTTGTCCTATTACTATCTACTTGTGCTTCTACAGCCTTTCTTCACAGGAGAGGTTCTCCAGCCCTCTAATCACCTTTTCAGCTCTCTTCTGGATCCTGTCTAAATGCTTGGCATTATTCCTGTGATCTTGTTCTTCTTGTGTTCCACATTTGGATGCAATATTCCAGATGCGGCCTCACAGGAGCTGAATAGAGAGGGCCATTTGAGTCCATCAAGGTGCTTCTGGATGGTGTCCTTTCTTTCTGAATATCAGCTGTACCTCTCAGCTTGGTGTCAACTGCGAATTTCCTGTTAGTGCACTTGATCCCATCATCTATGCCATTGATAAAGATGTTAAGGAGTACTGGTCACAAGGCAGACACCTGGGGGACACCATTCATCACTGGCCTCCACGTTGACATAGAATCATTGACCACATCCCTCTGACTGCAAACTTCCAACCAATTTTTTATCCACAGAAGAGTCCACCTGTCAAATCCACATTTCTCCAATTTAGAGATAAGGATGTGGTAGAGAACTGTGTTAAAGACCTTGCACAAGCCCAGTTAGATGCCTGGCTTAGATATCATTTGCCTTCAATATATCATAGAAGGCTGTTAGATTAGTCAGGTACAACCCTCACTTGGCGAAGCTGTACTGACTGTCTCGGATCACCTGCTCATCCCTCATGTGCCTTAACATGTCTTCTAGGAGAATCAGTTCCATGATCTTCCCTGGCACAGAGATGAGGCTTATCAGCCTGTAGTTCCTGGTCCTCCTTCCTCCTTTTCTTATAGATAGGAGTGATATTTCCCTTTTTCCAGACATCAGGGACTTTACCTGACAGCCACAACTTTTCAAATATTATGGCAACCACATCAGCCAGTTCTTTCAGGACTCTGGGATGCATGTTGTCCAGCCCCATAGACTTATACACATTCGGAATCATGAGGTAATCTCAGACTTGCACTGCTCTTAAAGTGGGAGGGAGTTTTCTCCCTGAGCTCCCACCAAGAAGTTTAGTGAGAAAAATGAGAATCCTTGCCAGTGAAGACTGATGCAAAGGACTTTTTAAGTTACCTCAGCCTTCTCCATATCTGCTGTAGCCAGTTATCCTTTCTCATTTATCAGATAATTTATGCTCTCTTTGGCATGTCTCTTCTCACCAATGTACCAATAGATCCCCTTGTTTTAACATTCCTTGCTGAGTTCAGTCCCATCTGTGCCTGGACTTTTCTAATCCCATCTCTACATGTCTGGAAAGCATTCCTGTGTTTTTCCCAGGTGACAAGTCTTTGTTTCCACACTTGTACATGCCTTCCTTTTTTCTCAGTTTGACCAGCAGGCTCTTGCCAAGCTACGTAGTTTTCCTGCCTTCTCTGCCTGCTTTCTTATTCTGAGGGGCAAGAGAACTATACCATGTTGTTTGCATTGGTATAGGGGCACTTCAGTCAAACTATTGGATGCATTACCTTCCTAGAGGAGCCCTCCGATAAAGCTCCAGATCAGTCTGAGGTTTTTTCCCCTGCTGCTTCCTAAAGTGACAGTGTTCTCTGTCTCTTCTCAGTCACTCAGCTGTACACCCCCACCCCCTAGCAGCTCTAGTTTAAAGCCCTGGTGATGAGTTCAGCCTGCTTGCTGCCTAATATATTCTTGCTCCTACATGCTATATATATTACATGCAATACACAGCTTTTAAAATGGAAAATAAATAAATAAATAAATAAAGAGTGCTGCTCTTTTGTTTACTTCTAGTACTTGTAAACATACACTGCAGAGCTCCCAGCATAATCCTGTTGATAAGAAACAGGATCCTGTGAGTAGCAGGAAATATTTGTTGGAAAAGAGCCAACGCTGGCAAAACGAGTTTATGGACACATACAAAAATAATGACAAAAGTTAATTTTCACATCTATCCCTATAGGCATTTGTATTCAATCCCATGCACTTCATCCTAAAGTTAATGTATAAAGCAAATAGGAATGGACCACATCTCAAATTTGGCAAAAGAAAGACTATCAATGACTTGTTTGCAATCCGATTGTTGCCCAATTTCTTTTTTTCCTGCATGTGTTTTGTTAAATTCAAGTGATGGATTGATGGCTAAATTTGAGATCTTCTCCTGAATGGTCAATAAATGGGAAAGAAAAAAAAAAAAGAAGAAAGATATTAATAAAATAAATTACTTGTTACAGTTTACTTTTTTTCCTCTAATTAGAGTAAACACAAAGGAAAAATGAGAGTTATAAGTCATCTGTATGCTGAAGGCTAGCAATGATGAGATAAGTTAACATAAATCTGCCCATTTTTATGTGAGTTAACAACTGTTGACAGCATGGCGACTGCTAAGGCAGGTGATACTCATCAGATATGGCAAGACCAGAAAGTACTGAGATTTTAAGTTTTCTCTTCGTTTCTTGCTATCTGACAATTTCCTGTCTCAGTGTGCAAAAAAAAGACCAATGGGAGCACAAAGCCAGAAAAATGTTTCCTCCTGTTTAAGCAAACTCAGTCGTATAGTTCTAAGTGAAATGATGGCTGTGAGCATTTGCAAATCACAAGTGACTTCATAATGGTTGATATTTTATTGCAAGTGTTGTACTAATGGTACAGGGAATCAAATGACTTCCAGAGATTTCCTGTGGCAGGACATGATACACACTCCCTTGATGTTTCGAGATGTACAAGACTCTATGGCTTGCTTGCTCAAGGCACTGTAGTTCCAGTCTTAAGATATGGATTTCAAACTCCTCAGGGTGACACAATATCAGTGATACAGATTTTAATTGTGGTGTTCTGACACCTCCAAAGTTACTCTCTACCACTACCTGAATGTCAATCAGTTCCTTCTTTCTAGGCAAGAAAAAAAAAAAAAAAAAAAAAAAGAGTCCTAGAATGTAAAAGGATGAAGCTACAAGATGCTTATTTTATATTATTTATCTATTTTTCTTCATAGTTCTAACTTAGGGAAGTCTATTCTTTTTTTCCATGTTTTTCTTTCTCTTTTTCTTTCTTTCTTCTGCTGGAAATTACTCAAAATGCACCTCCTGGTACATGCATATGCTGTAGATTCTTGTGGAGCTCCTGGTGTTGCAGTCAAACAGATAATTAAGTAGAAAAAAATCTTGGTATGGAAATATTAATATAGTCTTGTTGCAGACCATACAATTTACAATTTGTTTGTATCACACTATTCTCCACTGTTTTCTGTCTTGCTTGATGTTTGTAGCTTGTCTGAAATAAATTCAGTCTTTTTTGTGTGTCTAACACAAAAAACTCTTTGATGTTGTGTCTTCCTCAAATCTTACAAGCAACAGAAAGCAGAAGTAATAATAAAATAAAAAAGCAAATTATTGCACTTTGGCTTTACAGAAAGTCTAGACTACAACTGGAATACCTAGGAACTGCACTCTCAAATCTGTTAGAGTAAGAATACAACCCCAAAAGGAAAAAAAAAAAAAAAAGGAAATCTGTCATAAATATATCCTCCTTAAGAGATATAGCAAGTACACTATGTCTGCTAAACTGCTGTGCTATGTAGTCACAATTTAAAAAACTTCTGAGAGGGAAAGTGTCTAATTAAATGAGTGATGTGTCTTTCCTATGGGAGAAATAATCATTTTGCTGTGAGATTGCTCTAAAGGTTACACATGCATTGACAATATTGATGAAGAAAGTACAGAGCCTTTATCCATTTAAAGATGTGTTTGAAGAGTTGGGCTGTACAAAAGGCATCAAATTAAAGTTGCTCAGCTTGTAAAGTGCTCACCTCTCAGAGCACCATTAGTATTAAGGGAGCAGATTAAACACAATTTAGATCACATTGAAAGACTAAAGTCAATTTAGCAGGTATATAACCATGCATGATAATGGTCTCTAAATCTACAGCAACAAGGTGAGGATATGCTTGGATATGCAGGATAAAGATGTGAAACTAAAATAATTTCCTTTGAGGACTATAAAAGAAGCAATGACGAGGAGGCAGATTTTAGATGCTAGTTTGTTTAAGTAGATAAATTCAATGGACTGATCTGGAAGGGAAATAAATCTCATAGCAGTTTTATATACAGTCTGCAGGGTATCGTGAACTTGACCTTTGTTGGAGCAAATGGGTTCTTAGCTGAATGGTATACTATTTCATTATTATTTGCATGCTGATAGCTGTGGGAAATGCAATATGGAGGACTCATAAAAAATCTTTTCCATGAAAGCACATAATCTTCTAGCCTATCCATTGAAAATTTTAGCCTTTAGGTAATTGACCTTTGTTTTTGTTTCTATTTATTTATTTATTTTGTTTTTTAATTTTAATTTTTTTATTTTTTATTTTTTATTTTTTATTTTTATGCTAGATTCTTATCTGTTGCCCATTACATGCTAGATTGCATAGGAAGCTCACAGGGGAGAGGAAACTTTAAACTGCAGAAAAATCACATAGTAAATTAGAAGATGTTTTTACCTTGGCAACATATAGTTCCAAAGAACATGGAAAAGATGGGAAATCAAACTAGTAAAGATTTTAAATTTATGTTGTGCTAGCATAGCAGGTATGCTTAGAAAAATAAACAGACATTGCATCTGTCTACAAAAATCTTATCCAATTAAATTGAAAAGTATCCAGATCCATCTGTATTGCATAGCTTGGCATTCTGTGCTTGCATTTAGGCACAAGTAAAACATATGATTAGGCACTTAGTGTTCATTCTACTCTGCCTAACATAGATGCTCAACTTTTGCCTATACATTATGTAGGGAATCAGGTCAGAACCCTAACAAGTGAGAAGAAGGACAAATTTGAGGAAAAATGAATTCTGGACTGCAATGCTTGCCTTTAAAAATGATCTAGTATTCTTAAAAGTATGATGCTTAAAAAATGCTATCAGTAAGCTGTTCTTCTAAATAGTTACTGACGATACTACCCTTACAGTGCTGTCTTTGCCTGTAGATTGATTTTGCTGCTTCACTTGGCTGGAACCTTGTGTCTTGAAGTGGCTGGGGCTCTACTGCCACCTTCTATAGGCCCTTTATCATAACTCATAGTGATTACAAGTGAATATCAGTGAATATCCCACTTCCACATCAAATCTGGACAAGCATGTCCTTAAGGTCTGCTCAGACACCTCCTGTCATATCTTGCAACGCTGTTGCTCTTGTTTCAAGTGTCGTGTGTTTACCAGGACTTCTAGTAACCAGCAACAGGAAATGCAAGTCTTCTAAGTGTCATCCTTCTGAATCCACAAAAATACAGAAGTTTCAGAGACTTGTCACTGCCAGAATTAGATGGGGCAAAATTACCTGTTTATATATATATATTAGCAAATATTTATTGGAAGCATCTAATTTGTTAATTTTTGACAGAATGTATTTTGAAGACAGTGACATAAAAGCAGAAGAGTTATTTTTTATAAAAGAAAAAGAAAAAAATTAAAAGTTAACAAGGTAAACTAAAAGGTTGGGCTGATACTAAAGGCATAACCTCCTGTTGCTCAGAACTGCTCAAAATCATGCATTTAGTAACTACACTATTCTGGTTAGTACGTTGTGCTTGCACTTGTGCTTTAATATGTGTTTGGACCTCCTGTGCTGTTGATATCATTCTGAACTCTTTTTGAAAGAGGATGTGAAAAATTATAATGTTCTGTATTAACATCCCTATTCTGCTAGGTAGTAAACAGTGTGCTTAATTGCAAGCAGTAGTTATGCTGTTGCAAATAGGATTTCTTGTGCACACTAAATTAGATAGGTACTTAAATACCTTGCTGAATCTAATCTGGAGTTTGTATATTGCACTCTTGCTAATGAACAGCATTGTATTGTATGTCAGGATGTCACATGCCATAAAAAACTCAACAATATATGCAGTAAACTGAGCAGAATTGAAAATGAGGAGAAAAAAACAAAGCATCGTTCTGTACTGAAAGTAGTGGGTTAATTAAGGGGCCATCGGGTTTTTTCATTTTGGTCATAATACAAAATTAAATATAGGTTGCATGGTACATTAGTGTGTCTGTCAAAGTCTGTGGCTTTGGCCAGGCAATTAAAGAGGGCAAAATATTCTAAATGAATTTTTAAATAGCTTCTTCCAGTCATTAAGCACAGTTATCACATCCATATTTTTAAAACGTAAAACACTGAAGTTCTCAAAAGTCTGTTCTCTGCAGTAGTTTTTATTGATGATCCATCTGAGCTTCATTTCCTAACTGAAAACCCTTGTCGGTCAATTTATTTCAACATAACACTATTTGGTTGGATAGTTATTAATCCTGTAATTGTTCATGGTATGCCAGAAATAATTCAGCTAATTATTACAATATGTCTTATTTTGCCATGTCTCTATATGTCAAAATGGCCTTTGCACATACTGGAAAAAATCAGATTTCTAATTTAACTGAAGATATAAAAATTGATTATTAATTTACAAAAAAATAGAAAAGCAATTTTTTTTTCTCTGCCCCACATATAACTTCTACTGGACTGGATACATTTTTGACAAATTTTTTGCTGTTAACTGTAATTGATCCATGGACAGTGCTACACAACAAAATCTCAGAATGCTACCCTCAGTGAACATTAGTTTCAATTATAGAATATCTGTAAGAAAGCATAATGGACCATAATAGAAAAGAACTTTATTCTTTTTTCTGTTCTTCTTAGGGGAAAAAAAAAAAAAAGGGAAAAGCAAAAACAAAAACCAACCCTCAAAGAAATCCCCCCAAATAGTGAGAAGATGAGATTAAGAACTCAGTTATCCTGCTAAGAAGAAGTGATCTGTACATTTATGCTGTATTAATTGCTCTCTATGCATATTTACGCGTAAAATGCCACACATTTAATTCTTTGCTGGGAAATTCTCAGCTTTGGATTATAGTTTGTTGTTCTTTGCATTTTTCATGTTTTACACTATATCATGAATTCACCAAAGTCGACCTCTAATCTCTTATTGACTTAATAAGAAAAAAAATTGTATTTCATGGACTAAAAATCTCTTTTGTAGTTCACAATAGAAATAACAAAGTTGAAAGCATACTGAGTACCACAGAATATTTGCTGTTAGATAGTTTTCATTAGTACATTACCATAGTACAACACAATGTCCTTAAATTGTATTCAGCTGGGGCAAAGAAGATCCCTAGCTCCTAATTAATGAACAACTGTGAGTATACTGACTCAAACAATATTTTACACAGTGGAGTTCTATGCCGTGATATATAACGAAGCAAGACAGTATATTCAAAAAATGATAAACACATAAAAAGTCCATAAGTTTTACTCTTATGATAATTGTCCTGGAACATTGTTCTCATTGTGTGAATTTCCTCCAGAGAAGATGGCTCACTCAAGGTTTCTTATGTTGTTTGTGTTCCAAACAGGGTCTTCTCTAGAGACGTAACACACAATTTTGAGAAGCTTTTGAATGGAGATGCTTTCCCTTTCTTTTTTCCTTTCTTTTTTCCTTTCTATTTCCCCTTTCCCCTACCCCCTTCCCCCTTCCCCCTTCCCCTTTCCCCCTTCCCCCTTCCCCCTCCTTCCCCCTCCTTCCCCCTCCTTCCCCCTCCCCTCCCCTCCCCTCCCCTCCCCTCTTCCCCTTTCCCCCTTCCCCCTTCCCCCTTCCCTTCATTCTCTTCCAAGTCAAAAGAAGAGGCAAAGGAAAAACAATCTGAAATCACAGGATGGTTGATGCCAAAAGGGACCTCTGGATGTCATCTGACACAAAACCTTTGCTCATACAGGGATATGCTGAGGAGAGTGCCCATGACCACATTCAGACAGCTTTTGAAAATGTCCAAGGAAGAGAGTCTGGATCCTGTGGGCAGCCTGCACCCTTCTATTAAAGAAGTGCTTCCTGAAAGATTAAATCAGCTCAAAATTAGCTATTGAAACCAGTGGAAGTAATCCTGTTGTTGTGATAGCTGCTATCTTGACTGATAATGGGAGTTTAATCATAGAACTCCAGGACTACGGTGATAAATCTAAATGAGGCAGGTTCTATCAATGAATGCAGCAAGTGGCCCAGCTCTAAGAATAGCATAAAACCTAATGTAGAAGTTGTTTTCAGGGACTGGATCTAGCTAACTCACATTTGGTTGAAAAAAAGCCACCAAACCATTTGAATGTCTTGATTACTATTATTATTTTTTTAATATGCTTTTCCATTTTCATTCATTTTTTCATAAAAATCAGAAGCTGTAAGTAGTCTATGTGGTTAATCTGAGCTGTTAAGATCCACTACATTTCAAAAATTGGATAAGAATGGGCTTTCTGCAGAGATTTAGTTACGTTTTTAATTTATGGTTCCAAGTACCATCTCAATGTGAACAACTGTCCTATACATCAGTATTTATTGTGGTGACAGGAACAAACATATGAAAAAAGTGCCCCCACCTCAACAAATCCAACTGAGTAAAAAACAAATGCAACAAAGCCAAAATAACAGGAAAAAAAATCCACAAAAACTCATGCTAGAAGCTACAGAATACATTAAAGTGAAGTTCAAGAAATATAGGGCCTTGAGAATGGTCTGCCTGTAACTGAGCATAATTCTCTGTTAGGTATTTCAAATCCTCTATGGTCTGGTTAAACTACTTGAATCCGTTTTCCCTTTCCCACTTGTAATTAGACTACAGTTCCATTTATGTAATTTTATTTTATCCATATTTTTCTAACTGGAGATACTGTGTGCTAATATAATGTTCGGAGATGCAAATGCATATTATCCTCAGTGTCATGTAGTATAGATACTCTTACTCAGTTTGCTTCGTAAAGTGAGAAAGCACTCTTGGTAGCACTTTCAAAGGGAGATGGCTAGAAAACAGCAATCTCCATTCTGCTAGGATCTTTGGTATGTTCATCTAGTTTTCATCTTGAAATTAAATGAAAGATTAAGCAAACAGTTGGTACTTTGAATAAAAGATTATTCCTCTGTTTTTTTTTTGCCATTATTTTTTAAATGTTAGATGCAAAAGTATATGGCTTAAAATAATGTTGGAAAGTAATACATTTAAAGTTAATCAGAGAAAAACATAATACAACAGACAATACATTGTACAATCATATAATAATAATAGAACTTATAATATGCCATAGCAACAATTTAATGATCATTACTTTATATTATATTATTGTAAAAGAAATGAATGTAAAGTTAATGTCTAAATAAGATAATGAAGCTATCAATTATTTAGACACCAGAAAATGAACTGAGAATGTTTGTGTTTTTTTGGTTGTTGTTGTTTTTTTTTTTTTCTTTTTTAAAGTTATGCTCTCATGAAAGGATTCAGTTTGAACAACAAAACTACATTTTCACTTGGAAAAGTACTGCTAAAAATGTTTCAATTTCTTTCTACTGGAAAGCTTCTGATGTTTGCAAGTTCAAAGAAAACAGCAGTCAGGTCAAATAAGATGCTTGTTAGAAGTACCTTATCTTACCTCTTCTCCAAATTGATCATGTTTCTTCCATGAAAAATGCTCTATTATGAAAGAAAATTGAAAAGAAGGAGACAGCCCATTTCATACTTACACTGCGTTAGACCAGGATTCAACACCGCTGGATTAATTGTGCTAAACCAGGGTCTTAATGCTGTGGCAGAGTGGACGCAGGAAATATTCACAGCTATAATTTCCATCGTCGACTTCATGCTGCTGCATACTACTGCCACCAGTTCAATTCATTGCTTATGCGATTACAGAAAAAATAAGTGTATATCTATTTGCATATAGATTGTATATCTGCCAAAGTGAAAAACTTTAAACACTAAGACTAGCAATTTTTACCGTGTATACTGCAGGAGGGTCTTTTGTTTAAAACACAGGCCAAAAAATTAGCAGGGGCACTGCTCTGTTCCTGATTTTGCCTCACGCTTTCTCTGCGACCTTGAATAAAACATTCTCAGAGTGCTTTTGAATAGAGAAATTATTTGTGTGCAATCACAAACGTGCTGTGTCTCTAATAGCACAGAGTTTAAAACAAAGTCCTTCCTTTTTTATTCTTCGTATATAAAGTAAGGGTAATATAACTCCGCCTAATTTGCTTTCTAATAACTAGGATGATGTTTTGTTGATTCATTAGTTTATCTTTTTGTGCTCTGCTTTCAAAACTCTGTAATTTTATGCCAGCTAGATATAATTATCATCAAAGGCAGGTAATTTTTGCTCCTGCTACATATTTATGCCATCGTTCTTATCATGATATTAAGAAAGAAAATGGAAATCTTTCATGTATGAAGGCTGCTCTGATAGTAATGCCTCCTATGTTATTCTGTTGGCCTATGACGTCAGAGGCGGATGTTGGTGGTATGACAGTAGAGGTTGAATCTTCCCAATGATATTCCATTACATTTTATTGCTGTGTGACAGATGGCAGCAGACGGGCAGTGTGAAAACGTGGAAAAAAGGTGTATGTTGTAAAGCTGTGTCATTGAATTCCCCCATAAATTAAAAAATGGCACTCACTGACATTTACTGAAGCTTGCTGAACATTTGTGGAGATCAAACAGTGAATGTGAGCAAAGTAAGGCAGTGGGTGGTGTGCTTTAATAGTGGCAACAGTGGACAGTGCAGCGACCTCCACTGGTGCAGATTTTTATGAATGGGGCACGTTGGCTCTTGCCTATTGCTGGTGAAAATGAATAGCTAATGGTAGTAACTATATTGAACAACAGTGTTTTGTAGCTGAGAATCTTCTTTATTGAATACTGTTACTGTGCTCTGTGTATCTGTTGTAGTTTCCATGGAAACAGTTGTAGACATTCCTTTTAGTGCAAACTACATATAAGGAACTCCTGAGGCATTCTAGGGGAGAGAGCCCTTGTTCTTTCATTGGGTTATTCACTATGCTCTGATTACAGATTTGAGCAAGATTTGAGCAGGCAAGACAGCAAGACTGTTTTCTGGCGCCTCTCTACCAAGTTTCTGTCTTTTTGTATTAAATATGAGCACATGGCCCCAAGTAAGCTATGGCACTTTCCAACTGAGGTCTTTATTTCAGTGAGTAATTAATTGGCACCATGAAAGTCACCACAGAGTGCACCAGTTCCACAGTTTTTATACAGTTCCGGATAAAATACTCATACTTACAGCAATGGATTTTTGATCTCTAGAGATCTGTATTCTTGTCATCTGGAGAACTCTGAGCAATTTGTTTTCTGTCCCTTGGTTTGGACATATGTAAAATGAACAAAGTAATACAGCTTGAGAACTGAGTAACAAAAGCCACTAACAACCACTATTTATTAATGCCACTCTTACTATTACTGTTGATTGAATTCTAGGTGAAAAGTTAGAAATTCTCTGAGCTAGTGGATCAACTGAAATGACTGTGCTGACTCTGGAGTGATTAGCTGAGTTTTTGTACTGCAAAATGTAAGTAAAATGCATTTAAAACATAGCTTGCCTAATAAACACTGAGTGATGTGGGATAGCTCCTATTCTTATTCTGACAAATGCACTGGTGACAGTGATACTGCTCAGAAAGGAAGTTCAATGTTAATAAGAATAAAAGATTCTGGCCTTTCATTGTTAGTGCAGCTATTAAATAATATTTTTCTAATACAAAAGAAAACTACAGATTCTTCGTTTGTGTGCTAGAAATACTGAAAATATAGTTATCAGTAGCACTTGCACTGACTTAATCTAACCTACATTATAAACATTCCCCATTTTTTTTTGTCCCTGAAAAAGCTTCAGGCATCAAATGTGGTTGTAACCTAAGTGTAATCTCAAACTTGCTTTCAATTATTTCTAGCCCAAGAGGCCTGAACTATACAAATGTAGTTTGAAAATCTGAAAAAAGCCTATGTTTTTATTTTTCCTGTTTGATGCAAGTTATATATGAGAACTATTTCAGGGCAAAACATTTGTTTCTTATATCTGACAGTCTAGTATTTTAGTATTTACGTACTAGCCCAGAAGCTTTGTTGAACTTGGGGATTATTTCTGTTGTTATTATTTATAGCTTGCATTGACACAATATGTTGGATGGTCAACCTGGGTAGCGTGTAAGAAAAGTACAAAGAAAACCCTCACAAACTCCCCAGCACTCCATGTAGTGTGACTACTTCAAGATACCCCAGTATCTTTGTATTCTTCCCTGTTCTACATGTTGCACACCAAAGACCCTTTGGAAAAGGGAGAAGATATACAGTGGTGATAGGGTGCAAGCTTTAGAATAAATATAAATGGGTATTTTTATCTTCACAGCGTCTGCCTGTGAAACTTTATTTTAATTTGATTGGCCTCCTTTTTCAAATTAAGTGTTAAGGTTTTTCTTTTTTATTATTTATATTTTTACTGACTAATGTATAAAATAGGATATATTATATTTCATAACAGGTTTTTATGCTTGCCAAAATAGATTGTATAAAATCTAACAGTAAATAGAGATAGTTTAGTTCCATCTTGAAGATAGAGTACTAAGAAATTGGGTCCATCACTGTCATTTTTTTCAGAGATTCCTCTCATCTGTCACAACACAGTAGTTATGAAAAATGAAACCATAAATTCAATTTAGAGGGCAATTTGCAGCTAATCTTTGGAGTAATTCCAGTGTGAATAATACAGCAATTTGGATGCATGGTCAGTCAATTCTGTCTCTGATTTATTAGGATTTAAGATTTTTTTTTTTCTTTCATTAATGATAATTACCCAAGAAGAGAAAATAATTTCTCCAAAATTATCTATCTTCACATCTGCGGTTTCAGTTTTGAGAAAGGCTGCAGTGTTGTTTAAACTTGTTATTATAGGAGGGGGGAAAAGCTTTTTACAAAAGATATATGAGGTATTTAAATTCTGAACTGTATCTCTTTACAGCACATGTGTGAACTGATCAGTACTGGTTTATGGCTGCCTTTATATGACTCCCATTAGAGCTAACATTTTGAATATCTCAGCATAAGGACACTGGGATTTGCTATTGATTTTCCACACTTCCTACACCTTGAAGATTGCATTAAAATCCAGCTCAAGCAAGAATGACACTTTTTGTTCCTGTTTAAAAGTCACATTTATTATCTGAGATTTTTTCTACTTATTAAATCTCTACTTTCTCTGATATATTATTTATGCATATTTTTTTCTATATCTTTCCTTCAGTTCTCAAGGTCTCCTCTTGATTTTAATAGAAAGCATCTGCAACAGATACATACAACAGGTTATACATTTGTGTCTGAGTGGTGCTAATGGGGGAGGGAAGGCCAGGGGGAAAAACAGCTCATTTAACACAGCCTTTGAGCTTTATTCAAAATGTTAAGGCATCTACAGAAGTGCTGCTCATGAAGCAAGTGCCTTTGTAAGCCTCTAGAGGAATATCTCAAAATCTAGATGTTTTGTCTTACTATGCCTTCAAAACCTCCTGCCTCTTTCCATTGCTGATGAAAGTGAGAGGTACTTCAGGAGTGCTGGCTCTCAAGACACCTAGGGAGTAGCTGCTTGTCAGATGGATTGAAGCCTGTTCCTGCTTCTCACACCCAACACATGACCTTCTTAGCTTTATGCCAGCTATCTCTAGTTTCGTCGGGAACAATTCTAGCATTAGGATCTAGGAGAGTAAAAGTTGATTTCACCCTCCAATCAGGTTCCACAAGGATTAGCCCACCAACATAGTTTTTACTTCTATATCCCTGCTCTTTCCAACCACGGATCCTTAAGAAATAGTCTTGTTTTTTTGTGCTCACTGCAGTGGTTGGACTAGGTGATCTTAGAGTTTTTTTCCAACCTGAATGAATCTGAGATTCTGTGAAGTGCAGCAGAATTTATGTGCTTACTCACACATGCACTTTGGGATTCAGAGCAGAACATTTTGAGATACAACACCAGTCAAAGCTTGAGGTGCAATCCACAAATCTGTGCATTCCAGTTTTCCAAAGTTAAGGATGATATCTTTGTTACAAAAGATTAAGAAATACTTTCTTTCCTGACAGAATGACAGTTAAGTATCTAAAAAAAGCAATCGACTATGCTTGTCAAGTTTGTTTCTTTGAAGCATTTTGTTATCTATGAATAGGCATAATCTGTCAACTGAAACAGTATCTTTTCTTCCACCGATATTGTGGGTGATTCTGATTATTTAAAATGTGTTACTGAAGTTCCTGTAGTTTAGTTTTGCTTAAAATTGGACTTAGATAATTTTGTTTTGAATTTACTTGACAGAAGAAATGTGTATATAAATATGGAAAAAGGGGAGAAAAAGCAACTACTTTGCTTTCACACATTTCCTTGCACTAGAATATGAGCCTTGTAAAACAGGTCTATAAAACTGTGAAAGTGGAAATGATTTTGGATTGCTTAAGATATATCTTTGAGCACATCACCCTTATGTATTCGTGAAAAGAGATGACTTTACAGGAAATTCATGCATTGATAACAATTGCCAAGTCCTGATGCCACAAGAGTAGGGTATTTAAAGAATAAAATGTTTATTTGATTTTTTTTTTTAATTTAAACAAATTGAATGGTTTGGGTTTTATTCAGTAAATAGGTTACCAAGAACATGCTTTTCTTACTTTTTAAAATTATTTCTTTTTAATACAAAATTCTTCATAGAAGCCTTTTAATCTTGTAATCTACTGGTCTTTTTCACTTACCCTCAACTAAAGGTCAGCTTTATTAATGGTCTTTTATGTGAAGGCATTAGAGAAGAGTATCTTGCTCAAATAACACAACACTTTAAACCTTCACAACCAAAACATTCTATGTAGCTTTCTTAACGTTGCAAATGTGTTTGATAATAACTTCAGGCTGCTTCACAACTTCCACCATAATTACAAATAAAAACACCAAAAAATGTCTTGGTGAAGCAATATTTAATATATGATCAATCTTTCTAGGTAGTTTCCCTAAGCATGTCTAATTAAGATATGAAAACATCATATTTATTTAGTTCCTGTTTTCTGAACATTTCAAATCTTTTCCCAGCTGCAATTAAGTTGATGCTCAGTCTGTGAAGTGGGGCCATTTTCACATCCCAGGGCCAGGGTCACATCATATATTAAATTCCAGAAACCACAAAACGCTTTTTCTGCCTCTACTTTGGATGACTTAATTTCATCCATGTCACAATTCCATGCACCTTGACAAACAAGTAATGACTGTAAGGTAAATATGCACATACAATAAGCAAAACATATCTCATGCACATTTGGGCTACTGGGAGTATGCAGTCAACACTCATCCAGAAACTCAGTGGGCTTTCTTATAGATTTCATAGCCTTCCTGTGATAGTGAAACTCAGCCACAAAGATGGAGAGATTAGCCAGGTGAAATTCATATGAAATAGCCTGATCCTCCCTACCAGGCTTTAAAAAATCAGCATTCAAAGGGGGTTTTTGGCACCTGAATTTTCTCCTACTTCAGAGAGCCCTGAAAGTGTGACAAACAGAGAGTGCAATTTTATACACATTTTATAGCTGAACGCCACAAGTCTGGCTTATCCAGCATGTCCCTGGTTGTTCCACTGGACCATTCTGATGGATGGCAACCTCTACAGGTTGAACAGAAGTTCTCTTCCACAATACATCTAGACTCCAACTGAGCAGAGAATGGAAGCTGGAAGCAGAATGACCCTCATACTAAAGTCTCAAGGCAGGTAATTTATTATACAAGTGCTCTGGTAAGATCTAGACCTTGCATTAGTGCTGTAAAAGAAAATAAATGGGAGGGAAAGGGTGATTCAGAACAATGCTTTCCAGCTTAATTTCTCCCCCTGACATACACGACCTTCTAGGTTAAGTTTCTTCTAGTTAAAAAGATTCATAAAAAAAAAAAAAAATCTAGTGGACTCTTTGGCAAACTACCTTATAAGAAATTATCGAAGCAGAGAATGAACTGCTTCTTTCAGTTCTCTGCCTGTTCTTTCAGGTCTGAACTAAGTGTAGGATGCAAACTTGGATTTACTGTGACTTTGAGCATTGTGCTTGTTGCTGAATTACCTCAAATTGCTTTAAGCGAATGCTTCTGGGAACATTACTCTTCATTGACTTATCATGGGATTTAAAATCTTCCCTAGTCGAGGTATCTCTGTGGAATTAATTTTTCAAATTAATACTTGTGCTGTTGGGTTTTGTTCTTTCCATTGATTATTTTAAAAATGATTGGGATGTGCAGCCTGAGTGATATTTGCTTACAAAAATATGAGATTTCTGTTGACACACAGTAAGCTTGAGATGGATTCTTAGTGTGCGTGAAATTATATGCAAAATTGAATTATGGATGGTAATGTGTGCAAAGCATTCTCAGCTGAGTGTCCTTAAGTATAACATATAAAATTACATGGGCTATTTTATTCCAAAACCGATATAAAGACAGTTTTTTGTACATAGACATTATCAACTGATGGATTTTAAAGGATAAGAACAAGAATTTCTTTATCACTGCTTAGTACACATTATGCAAATAATTACACAAATTGAACACAACTGGTCAAAACCAAGCATTTCCTTCTAACATGAGATTTGTTAGGAAAAAAAAATCATTTTCCTTTGAATTTGTAAAGCCAATTGTAATATTTTACACATTTTCGGTATAACATAAAAATTCTGTTCAGAACAAAGTATTTCTTTTTTTTTTCCCCTTATTATTTCAGATCATATGGGCATATAATGCATAACATTATACTATAGCAAGCAAAATGGAACTAGGGAGTAGTTAATTTCTCTTGCCTTTGAGTTTTTGTATTGAAGGTATCCAGATCGGAGCTAGTCATTTAGAAACCTTTTGGAAATGTCAGAAGAGATTGTTACTTCTAGACTGCAGTGCCTCTCAATTGCAGCTAGAAGATGAATAACTCAGGTGAATAACAATGTAAAAACATCTACCTCACTCTATTGACTCTAAAGTGCATCTAGACAAAAAATAAGTATTGCAACTTTTGTAGGTAGTCAAGTTGAGATAAACTTCCCCTTACTTGTCCTTCTATGATATAATTCAATAACAAAAATATAATTGTGAAATGTAGTTGCTACTTTATAAATATGGTAGATGAATTATTTTATACATGCAATATGTATCAAGTATGATTTCAAGCATCCATATGAAAGACTTGGAGGGTGAAGATAACAGAAGTAGTCATGATCATGTTCATTTCATCTAACTCAAAGCATCTAATTAGGTTAACTTAATCATTAAATTAATAGCTGAATTTTTTTGGTAATCTATAGTGCTAAGTAGGCATCTCCAGAGTCTCATCTTATGATGGCTGAAAATTCTCTAGGAGTATTTCTTTTTCTGGTGATTTTAAGGGAGCACAGGACAAGAAGGTATATGAGCTAATGCCCTTGCTTATTAGGACTTAGTTTCATTTAAGTCCAAGGCATCAATCTAGTCACACAACATGTTCAGAACTGTCTAAGCTTAAGGCTGTCTAAAGGCATAAGTTGGCTTTGTTAGCTTGAACCTCCCTGGACACTTCTCTCTAGGAACTTACACATGGTCATTCTTGTGAGTTCAACACATTTCCTACTAAAGAAATTAGAGTACTTCCAGAAGAGTACTACTTACTCTTCTGTAAGAAATATTCAGGCATTTAATCTCTAACATAAGAAGAGTATCTTCCTAGAGGAATCTGAAGCGTTTCATGAATTTTCCAGAAAGTTTTACATAAAAGATGACCATTTACGTCATTCATAATGGAAATAATGGACCTGAAAGGGAGGCTCTTAGCCAGAAGGAAACCAAAGGTACAAAATGTGATGGTAGGAAGGTGCATAACAAACTAGGAAGTAGCTTTTGTAAAAGCATAAATGCAAATCTCTTGAAACAGAATCCCTGTTCTGCCTGTAAAGCTAGAGACAAGAGAAGGAGAGCTGGAAAGAGGAACTCTTGATCTGACTGATGAGTCCACTAAATGGATACAAAAGAGATATACATAGATTGGACCGAATTAATACTTTATGTTGATTCCTTATATTTATATTAAACTTCAGTCTCTTCCTTACATTTTTAGTAAGCACAGTCTCTGGCTTTGTAGGAAGATCTATCTAAATCAGGGGATCTTTCTCTACAGGCCTTCAGAGATATCTACTGATTTTTCATTCTCTTTGTAGAATATGCAGCTTTGGAGAATGCTGTTATCTCTCTTGAATCCTTCCTCTCTTGAATCCTTCCTACCTATGAGGTTAAGTCTGTGAAAGAATTTTAAATTAATTTCCCCCTAGATCTCAATGTAGGACTCTCATTTTGGAGCCCAATGTGCAGAAAGATGAATCTGTACTCATTGGTGCAGGAGGTCTTCCCAAAATTTGGGTGTTAACCAATAATTAGTTTTTTCAAGATACTGTCAATGCCTGTTTCTCAGACTTATCAGCAGTCTTGCTTTCTTCATTAAAAATATTAAATTTGGTTAGAATACAGACTGATACAGAAAAATACTGTGTTTCTAGTACAACCAGGTAATATCTGTTCATAACAACATTTCTAAAATTAGAAAATTTTAGTTATCATATTATTCATATAAGAACATGTTATCAGCAATGAAGTCCGCCAGTTTCATAACTTGTATGAACAGAAATATGCACTTGCACTTCCATTACAATAAATGTCATTGTCATGATTAAATTCAAAACATATAGTTGCTATTAAATTATTTTATATTTTAAAATAAACTTTAAAATCATTATAAAGAAACATCCCTAATAAAGTTCATCAGAAGTCAAAACTGTAGTTTTGACTTGTCTGGACAATAGGTTATGAAGTTCATCTCACTAAAGGAAGATGTTTACATATAGGCCAGGGTGACTAGCTTACATGAGACTGTTTACAGAAAAGGATATTCCACTGCCAAAATGTAAACTTCCAGTGCCATTTAAAGTGCTGTAGGGTACCTGTAATAACAACACAGAGATGATGTGACCAAAACAGGTAGACTGGTGATGACTGCATACATTAGTTCATAATGACACCTAAACTGAGGCTGCTAAATTGCATCTCCAAAATTGAATTAAATGAATTAGTAGTCTTCCTATCTCTAAAAATAAATAATATTTTTAAATATATATAAAACAATGGACCTAGAAACACATGTTTTAATACACCTGTCATTTCTGAATTCTTACTGCATGGAAAAAAAAAAAAAGGAAGTTTAATTTCTGTAAAGGTTGGAAATCAATCTTCTGTTATGCCATTAATATGATCATATACAGATGGAAGGCTTTAAAAGACAATTTGAATTATTATTATTATTGTTACTATTGAATGATGATAAATAGAACAGGCAATCTTGGAGAAGAGCTACTGAAATGACCAAAGACATAAAGAGCTTGTATCTTGTAAGAGGAATTTTAAAAATTTAAATTGTTTTGTTCAGACAAATGCATCAAGGGAATAAGTGGCATATAAAAGGTAAAGCTACTTAACCTCAGGAAGAATTTTGGCTAGGTACAAGTGTATATAAATTGTACATGAATGTCGCGGGTTAAGCAAGATCTACCTGTGCCCGTGACAGGGGGGCAGCTGGCCCGCAGGGCCGCTGGCCCAAAAAAGGGAAGGGGGAAAAGGGAATGGGAAAAGAAAACAGCGGCAGCAATCTAAGGAGGCACACTTATTTACTAAATGCTATATCAGAATACAGGATAATACAATATAATACAATATAATTGTAATTAAGCAAAATAGGAGAGAGAGAGAGTGAGTCCCAAAACCCGAAAGGCCTACTGTAAGCTCTAGGCGAAACGGCTGGAATGCACCCCACGCTCCGAGGATCCAAAAGAGAGATTCTAGCCCAGGAGTGAGATTATATACTGTCCTTGTCCCGTGACTTATCCCTGACCGTGATGTCCTCTGGGATATGTAGTCTTCTTCTGTGAGCTGAACATTCGGTGAATTATCCATACTTTACATGATGTTATGACGTGGAATACTGATTGCAAAATTACAAAAATATTAAACCATGACAATGAATAACTGTAATCTCCTAACTAGAAGTATTATTATTATTATTTTTAATCAGAACAAGTAGCAGAACAGTTGTCCAAGCAGAGTAAGGAGACAAAAACTCCCTTCTTTCTTTTGTCTCTGTCCAAAGGTTTAAAAATAGAAAATGATGAATTTATGATCCAGATTATCTGCTGTAATTGGTTGTGGTAGCAAGCAGTGAAATCCCATGGCTACCTTTTTATCAGTAAATAGAAGAAGACACATCCTGACTCATCTTCTCCTAGGTTAAATTCAGTATCCTCCAAGTACAATGACTGTCCACATAGGAGAGCATTTGATTTTAATCTCTTCTGTGGCCTATGTAGTACCCTCAGAAATAAACACTAGGTTGTAAAGAGTTTGTTTTTTAGTTTAGTTTCATTTAGTTTTGTTTTCTCATTTTGAAGCAACTGAAATGATCTGAGGGTTGTGCTGTAACCCACCATAGTGATGTTTCATAGCACGAAACAGATGTGTGCTGCACATTTTGAGGTCGATTGTGCTGCATATCGCACATGAGGTCATAGAGCGATGTTTTTTAAATTGCATTTAACTTATGAATCACATTTTATTTAATTACTTTTAAATTCTAAGGCTTAGTTTCCCTGTGACCATGAGGTCAGTAATTCAAAACTGGGAGACATCATATTCTTTTTGTGGATAATTTTTCATATAGTAGCTCATATGCTTTCTGCTAGAAAGGACTAGTGTAAGGACTGTGTTATTTTCAGGGATCGGATTTGGAGGAAATGAAGCCTGGTATAGTCTCTTCCATGCTGACTCCTGGGAGCTGCCTTCTGGCATGAAAGATATCCCAAGCCTTCTCTTCTCTTGGAAAGAGACTTTTGAAACAACTCAAAACGGAATAGAGAAGTTATTATGTGCTTGATTAAGGGTGCAGTACTTGATCTTGTTCCTTGGTTGTCTTTTATACAGTTGTGTTGATATAACCTCCAAGGTGAGAATATTTACCCTCAACCGAGGTATGCTTGAGAAATTCAGAAAGTTTAGAAGACAGAGGTAATCTGGTAACCATTGTAAATCTAGGGTGCTACAGGAAGCATTCCTGAACATAAAATACTGTCAATAGTAATATTAATCTTCTTACACTTAAAATTATGGTCCTTAGTTACTCATAACTAGCCATACCAGCTCTGCTGGTAGATCATTCTAAGGAGGTTTATGGATGAGGTATTGAGTTCTCCTTCAGAAATATATGAGCTTCTCAACCACAAGAGTTGATTTTCATCAGATTTCAGCATTACTTTTGATAATAGAAGTATCTATGAACTCTGCTTTGTGGGTATCCTGACTGTTATATTTCCTATTTGCAAAGGATAGCATTTTGCTCCTCTTTGCTTTCACAAATTTTGAATTTGTGTTTCGAATACATCATATGCTAAAAACATACTGTGATTTGAATTGGAGAAGTGCTAGAACTAGGAGCTCAGTGGGCTGACTTCACCTCTTTCTCATGATCTGTTCTGTTCACACAACTTGAGTGTAACTTACCACAAATAACAACAATGAACAGTGCTAGACCCTGTACACCGTCTTTTTAATTTTTTCATTTTTAGAACCTATTAATAATATACATATTGAAATAACTTTTGTATATCTTATATACAGCATATCATTCAGGAAAAATCAGAGAATCAAAATAACGAGTTAAACAGCAAGTATTATCTTTATGTTGGTATGAGGGTAGTAGAAGTTGGGAAGAATGGCTTCAACTTTGACAAGAAGGGTGAGAATTTTGTTTTCTGGTGTGCATCCAAAGCAAGATCTAAAAATAATATTGAGTAGTTTTTAATAACTGTCTCATGACCAGAAATGGAGGGGAACCAGTCCATAACATTTTACTGGAAGAAAAATCTCAAATGCTTTTCTTTGCAGGAGGGACAGATGAAAGGAGGAAAGAAAAGAAAAATTCTGGATTTTGTATGAGTAAAACTGAATGCATATGGGTGAAAGACAGGAGAAGAATTTTCTCGTGTTTTGTGATGAGAAAATGAGAGTATTATTGCAATAAAGAGTACAAAATTATTGTACCAACAATGGATCACTGGCCTAAATGAATGGCTGAAATGATTTGTGCAGGTGCCTGGATCACATATACTGCCATACATAGACTCAAAATACTGAACTCTATTAACTGTTGGTAAAGCTGATGGTGAAACATTGCTCTTGCCTTAAAGCTCAGATATTTCTAAAAAGGCTTGCTAAGGTTCCTTGATCTTATGAATGAATTTGATCAGAGTTATGGTTTTGACACAACAAAAAATTTTTAGTGCAACAATAAACTCCTCACCTACAATGGAGATTTTCAAAAAGACAGTACTTAACACATCTTGAATCATAGTGGGACTTTAGCTTATTACAATCCTTATGCCTCAAAAACCTCTTTTCTGTAAATAAAATCAACATTGTAGTATGTAGCTTCTTTGCATCTCAGGTTTAAAGGGCAGCTTGTAATTAGCATTTAGAGCACGTGTAGTGTGTCTTGAGGAATATGTTGTGTACAGCTTATAGATTCTGATTAATTTTTAAAAAAAACTGTTTAATTTTGTGCCTCCATATGCTGTGAGTCATCTAAAGCTGGCAAAATTCCTGACGTATATTGTGTATCTTGTCCAAAAGATGTAATAGAACTTACATGAGGAAGATTCTAGCACCAGGGACAGAAAACTGGTAAGAGAGTGTATGTACTAAGGAAAAGACTTATAAAAATCTAATTCAACAATGACATCTGAGGGAGTGTGACTGGGGAAATATACATTAAATCTTTGCAAAACAATGAAGACCAGATGTGTAAGAGCAGGTTTAAAAGCTATAGGCACAACACTGTAATTTAGATGTAGGATTTCATAGTTTTGCTGTGAAATTCTTTCCTATCCTTCTGTTACTATTTCCTGAGCCTAAAAACACCCATGAGATATAAGTTATGCCAAAAAAAGAAGTTTTATGAGGAATTATCTCCCTTTTGTCACTGCTACCTTTAGCCTCATTGCTCCCATCCACTGATTCATTCCACTTCTCAGTTTCATCTGGGTTAGAAATAGGAAACTGTAGCAGATGCAATAGTTGCTGCTGCTATGTGCTCTGAAGTCCTGCCTAAATGGCTTCTTATCTCCATGCTTGGACTACATGACTAGTGTGAATGTCTTCTCACCTGATAGATGTTCCTTGTTGAGATCATCTGTAATGATCTTTCTGTAGGATTAAATAAAAAAGTAGCTGAGTTCTAGAAGAGCAGGGAGGGAAAAAAATCACATAAGTTTTTGTATTTTGTTTCAAACAATGTACAGAGAACTTCCAGCTACCTTCTAGAGGATGTTCTACAACATACAGGATGCAGTTAATGACTATGTTAGTTATTCAAAGAAGAAAAAAGCCCTAGATGGTACCAGTGACCTATGCTAAAATAAAGTCTCTGACTTCTTTTTCCAACAGTTTTATCTAAGCTATATTTTAATGTTGATGATACACAAAAAAAGGTCAGATTCATCATAGTGTGAAGCTGAATTGGGTTGGAAATGTGTGTAAACAAATTCCTACTCAGGAAACATTATGAGGAAAAAGATTCAGAAAAAGAGATTTATGAGCTCGCAAGTATATTGACTCAAATCTGAAATCTACTCAGGATTTCTCAGGAAGCTGATATATGGAACGGGGAATAAGAATGTTACTGTTCTGTCTGGATGTAAAAATATGCATACATAATTCCCAATACCTGTATGCTTTAAAAGAATTATTTTTACAGACTTTGGTAAAGTTTGTACCTTATATGTTCAACTATTTCATCTGGAGAATATATGATCGACACTGTATGTCTACAGGGAGCAGAACCATTTCTATTAAGTATCAGTATGGATGAAGAATAGCGTTGCCGTTTTTTTTTTTTTTTTTTTTGAAATATAAAAGCATAGCCTAGGAACAAATATTTACATTTAAAACAGAATAATCCTTTTGGTGTATGTGAGAAAAAAACATTTACTTCATGGTAGAGTTGTTTCCTGTATTTTCAAGAGAAAAAAGAAGATCCTGTTTTATTGCATTGTAAGAATAATCTTTTCTTGGTCATGCTTTTTTCTTGCATTTGCATTTGTAAAGTGATTCCTCACTCCAGGACCTAGATTGCTTCATCTGACTGAGTAGTCTTCAAAATATTCTCAAGTAAATTCCCTCTTTCCCTTGAAATACTTTCCCTTATCTCAACATTAAATATCTTTCCATCACTCAGTCTACAGAGGTTACAAACAGCTCTCTCCAGAAACCAGCGCCTTGTATATTTATTTCCATATTCTCATATTATGTGATGCCAGATAATACTTTCTTGGCGTGCCACAAGTGCCTCTAAAAGAAAATAACCTTTTTTAAGTTCTCAGTGTAGATTTTTTCTAAAGAAAAAGATGTGACGCACATATACCTCATGAAAAATCTGTATGGAAGACAGAAATAACAAAAGGTGAGAATGAGGCCTGGTCTCAGAAAGAAACCACAAAAAGCTAGTTTATTCCCAAGTGCTACTAGCAATGGTAAGACTAAGAAAGGCTGTGTGAGTATCTTTAATACAATCTTATAACAACTAGTAGACACAAGAAACTTTTTCATTAAACTAAGATGGTTATGAGAGACTATTTGTCTTTGTACTGAATGACTTGATTCCAACTGCTAGATCTAGTTAAATTCACAATGTTGTATATAGTATTAATTCCTAGGAGATTAACAGTTCTAGGAGCAACCTAAATCATGTACAGCAAAATTTAAAAATTTTTAAAAAATTTGTTTACTGAATGTATTCCTTCTGAGAAGTTATCTCATTTTAGATTATCAAAACAGAAAATTACGGTAGAACACTGAAATCCAGGTCTTACAGACTTGTTTCAGCACCTTACATAACACTTCCTAAAGCCTCTCACTGGACCAAAACTTGAAACGGATTTTATGGCTCCCATGCTTTGTTCCTTTGAGAAGCTTTGTTCTTGCAAACAAAAATAAATGTTAAATGATGCAAGAAGAACTCATATCCTGTAGTAAGTGGAAGAATCAAACAGAAGTTTTCATACATAATAGATTCAAAAATTTTAAAATTTGGCTAGACATTGAGTGAGAAGTGAAGCAAAATGTGGAAAGATTATGAGAGGTTATTTTAAGAGTAGACTTAAAAGACAACCAATTTTGTTTTGCATACACTGTCAAAAGAAATTCACCTTTCTTGGCAAGATCTTTCCTTTTTAACTTCTAAAATGAAATTCCAGGAAAATTGACCTGATTGTACATAGGTTTTGATTGCATACTGTAATGGAAAATGGCTCTTTGGGAGTGTCCCTGAGCAGCTCTGGTAATGAGTTTATCCATGAAACATTTACTGAACAGGTAATGTCTACTGAATTGAATTACCGTTCTTCCTGTATAACATACTGATCTTTAGATTCATTATTTCATTTGTTCACTTTCCTCTTTTATGGATAAAGTGAAACTAATCAAGGAATAAAAAGAGGCTAGAGCATTATATTGGCATGCAGTTTACGTTTGTTATTTGCAGATCTGCAGGCTTTTCAAAACAAAGGCAATAGAAAATTAACTGTTCTATTGAAGGATGCTGGGAATTGCTCCCACTCCCACCAGGGAAAAGTTTTATCTATTGAAACATAGCTTGAATATAGTTTTTATTATAATTAACTCAGTTAATAAAATGAGAAAAAAAATACCTGTCAAGAAATTAGCTCCAAGAATAGTCAGTTCATTAAAAAAAAAAAAAAAAAGTCATCCATTCTGTCTCTAAAATATATCACAAAGGGGAGAAGAGATTATAAAAAGAAAAAAATAAAGTTATTACTTTGATCTATTGTAAGTTGGTGTAGTAAATTTTACAAATGCTATACTTCAAGTCATTCTAACAATATAAAAAGCTGCATGTTGCTCATTCACCTAGATATATTATGAATATTTCAAATCTATCTTTTGAGGAAATTTATGACTTTATAACTTCTTATCTTTTTCCATTGCCTTGAAAAAGCATAGCACTGAAATGATAGAAATGGATTTATCAAAAGTGATTAAAAAGTAATCCTCACTCTAGCGTAAATTTCCTCGCAATACCACTCTGGGATACTTATTGTTGCTAATAGGGAATTCTTCTGATCTTTGCTTAACTGGGATTTTTGGTCTCACCTTTTCTGTGACCTTCCCCTCAAATTACTCACTGTTGCTACTACAGCTTCAGGAAAGTAATTGTGTTCTATATGTGGCAGAAGAACAGTGAAAGTACAGCCTCTGCCCTGACATCTTTCAGTCATAGAGGGAATGTGAGCAGCCAAAGGGACAAAACTTCAAAACTTTACCTTGTGATTACAGCAAGATTGGTTTATATGTAACTTAACAAACTTTTTTTTTTTCTTTCTTTCTTTTTTTTTTTTTTTCTTCCTGCTAGTACCATAGGAAATGAGAATTTTAAAGAAGGGCTGACAGTAGGTCATGGTTCTGGTATTTTTATACTCCAGTGTAATCTATACAGAAATCATATCCTGGAAATGTTATGCAAAAAGAGTTGGTGTATTCTGGATAAGGGATCCTCGAAAGAGAAATTAACTGAAATTTTATGAAAATGCTATGAAGAGAAAAGGAATAATGCAGTATCCATGTACAGGATGTCACTTGGCTGATAACAGAGCACATTTTCACAAGTACATATATATATATAAATACTCTATATTTTTAAGGATGAACACTGGGAGATCGCCATGGATAGCTTTGAATTGCCTACTATGAGAATTTTTTAAAAAGCAGTCCAAAAAGGCATACAAAGACATGAAGCCAAAGAGTAGAAAGATTATCTTCCAAGCCTAAATCAAACCTATTTTCTATAATTATGGATTAGCCATTTCATGAATTTGCTTATGAGGGAAGAGGGAATCACAGAATCATGGAATTGCTCAGGTCGGAAAAGACTGTAAAGATCATCAAGTCCAATCACAACCTAACTATACTACCCTAACTCTAACAACCCTTCGCTAAATTATGTCCCTGAGCACCACTTCCAAACGGATTTTAAACACATTCAGGGATGGTGACTCAACCACCTCCCCGGGGGGCCTATTTCAGTGCTTAACAGCCCTTCCTGTGAAGTTTTTCTTGATCATAGAATCATAGAATTACTCAGGTTGGAAGGGACCTCAAAGATCATCAAGTCCAACCACAGCCTAACCGTAGTACCCTAACTCTAACAAACCCCTGCTAAATCATATCTTTGAGCACCACATCCAAATGGCTCTTAAACACATCCAGGGATGGTGACTCAACCACCTCCATGGGGAGCTTATTCCAGTGTTTAACAACCCTTTCTGTAAAGAAGTGCTTCCTAACATCCAACCTAAACTTACCCTGTTACAACTTGAGGCCGTTTCCCCTTGTCCCATCACCAGTGAGAAGAGACCAATCCTACTCTTGCTGTAAACACATTCCAGATATTGCAAGAGGGCAATAAGGTCTTCCCAGAGCCTCCTTTTCCCCAGAACAAACAGCCCCACTTCCTTCAGGCTCTCCTTGAAGGACACATTCTCCAAGTCCTTCACTAGCCTTGCTGCCCTTCTGTAGACCTGCTCCAGCACCTCAATGTCCTTTCTGTACTGAGGTGCCCCAAACTGAATGCTGTACTCAAGGTGAGGACTCACCAGTGCCGAATACAGGGACAGGATTACTTCTCTAGTCCTGCTCGCCACATCATTCCTGATACCATTAGATGCTATTGGCCTTCTTGGCCACCTGGGCACACTGCTGGCTCATATTCAACTGAGTGTCCATCAGTACACCAAGGTCCCTTTCCATCAGGTAGCTTTCCAGCTACTCTTCTCCACACCGCCCGCGGTTATTGTGACCAAAATGCAAGACCTGACACTTGGCCCTATTAAAACTCATACAGTTAATCTTGGCCCGTCTATCCAGGTCCCTCTGATGAGCCTTTCTCTCTTTAGGCAGATCAACACTCCCTCCCAACTTGGTGTCATTGCATATTTACTGAGGGTGCACTCAACTCCCTTATAAAGATTATACAAGGAAGCCGTTAGGATGTGTAGAGGTGAAATCAGAAAGGCAAAAGCCCAACTTGAATCTAACCTGGCCGCTGGGGTGAAAAGGAATAAGAAACTCTTTTATAAATACATTAACAGTAAGAGGAGGACAAAGGAGAATATCCACTCTGCTGGATGATGCTGGGAATGTGACCACTGAGGATAAGGAAAAGGCGGAGGTTCTGAATGCCTTCTTTACATCTGTCTTTAAAGGTCAGACCAGTTATCCTCGGGGTACTCCTCTCTCTGACCTGGTAGTCTCGCCTGGGGAGCATGCTAAACCCCCTGTGGTTCTGGAAGAAACGGTCAGAGGCTTACTACTCCAACTGGACTGCCACAAGTCCATGGGGCCGGATGAGATCCACCCGAGAGTGCTGAGGGAACTGGCGGGGGTGATAGCCAAGCCGCTTTCCATCATCTACCAGCGCTCCTTGTTGACTGGTGAGGTCCCGGAAGACTGGAGGCTTGCCAACGTGACTCCCATTTACAAGAAAGGTTGTAAGGAGGATCCGGGGAACTACAGGCCTGTTAGCCTGACCTCGGTTCCAGGGAAGGTTATGGAACAGATTGTCTTGAGGGAGATCATGCGGCATGTGCGGGATGGCCAGGGGATCAGGCCTAGCCAGCATGGGTTCATGAAAGGCAGGTCCTGTTTGACCAACCTGATCTCCTTTTATGATATAGTGACCCATCTGCTGGATGAGGGAAAGGCTGTTGATGTGGTCTACCTAGACTTCAGCAAAGCCTTTGACACTGTCTCCCACGGTATTCTCCTGCAGAAGCTGGCAGCCCGTGGCTTGGACGGGTACATTGTTGGATGGGTAAGGAACTGGCTGGAGGGCCGGGCTCAGAGAGTGGTGGTGAATGGAGTTAAATCCAGCTGGCGACCGGTCACGAGTGGTGTTCCCCAAGGGTCGGTACTGGGGCCTGTCCTCTTCAGTATCTTTATTGATGACTTGGATGAGGGCATTGAGTGCACCCTCAGTAAGTTCGCAGACGACACCAAATTGGCTGGGAGTGTGGATCTGCCTGGGGGTAGCGAGGCCCTGCAGAGGGATCTGGACAGGCTGGAGAGCTGGGCTGAAGCCAACGGGATGAGGTTCAACAAGACCAAATGCCGAATCCTGCACTTTGGCCACAACAACCCCAGGCAGCGCTATAGGCTTGGGGCGGAGTGGCTGAAGGACTGTGTGGAGGAAACGGACCTGGGGGTGTTGATTGATGCTCGGCTGAACATGAGCCGACAGTGTGCCCGGGTGGCCAAGAAGGCTAACGGCATCCTGGCTTGCATCAAAAACAGTGTTACTAGCAGGAATAGGGAGGTAATTGTCCCCCTGTACTCTGCACTGGTGAGGCCGCACCTCGAGTATTGTGTTCAGTTTTGGGCCCCTCATTGCAAGAAAGACATTGAGGCCCTGGAACGTGTTCAGAGGAGGGCTACGAAGCTGGTGAGGGGCCTGGAGCACAGGCCTTATGAGGAGCGGCTGAGGGAGCTGGGATTGTTCAGCCTGGAGAAGAGGAGGCTCAGGGGAGACCTTATAGCACTCTATAACTTCCTGAAGGGAGGTTGTGGTGAGCTAGGGGTCGGCCTTTTCTCTCGTGTACACAGTGATAGAACTAGAGGCAATGGTTTCAAACTGCGCCAGGGGAGATTCAGGCTGGACATTAGGAAATATTACTTCTCGGAAAGGGTGGTCAGGCATTGGAATGCACTGCCCAAGGAGGTGGTGGAGTCACCGAACATGGATGTGTTCAAGAGACGTTTGGATGTTGTGTTGAGGGATAGGATTTAGCTGGGGAGTATTGGTGATGGTTGGACTGGATGATCTTTTAGGTCTTTTCCAACCTTGATGATTCTGTGATTCTGTGATTCTGTGATTCTATAAAGATGTTAAATAGAAGCTGCCTCAGTATTGAGCCCTGGGGGACACCACTCATGACCAGCTGCCAACTGGATTTAACTCCATTGACCACAGCTCTTTGGGCCCGGTCATTCATCCAGTGTTTCACCCATATGCCCACCCAAACCACGGGCAGCCAGCTTCTCCATGAGAATGTTGTGGGACTCCACAAGAATGCTGTGGGAAGTTAGGTCTTCCAAACAAACTCTAGCTTCTCATCTCTTACTGAGGCAGCTTTTTCCCAGGTCTGTTTGCAGGGTTCATATATAGCAGTTGCTTCCCTACATGTTTCTCTCTAGATGACCTGAGTTTGTTAAATTTTGGGTTTATTAGGGCTTTTCCCAGATCTGTCACATAGCCTTTGGCCTTGGCCTGTATCTGCACTTTGGGTTGTGTCTTTCTAAACTTATGTCCCATAGCTGCTTTTGCCAGTACAGACATACTATGAAAACACTTAAGAACATGAATATCAAACAGTTTTTTCTAACCGTGAGAGCTCCAGATTCTGAATGGTCTCTAAGTTCAGTTGTGGAGAAAGTTTGTGGTGGTAGTTATTCCCTGTGACACCTTTTACCATTAAGAATAAAAACATTCGACAGGCCATTTTTTTACATTTCTTTGAATTGGCAGTTTATGAATAAATGATTTGTTCAAGCTTATAATTCCCACACATATTTTACAGGGTCTGAAATATGCAATAGACACTTTACTGCTAGAAGTACTCCATTTTATCATCTAGCAGCCCATACATTTGTTGACCTTCAGAACAGAGATGTATGTATCACTGATTTTTTGGTTCAGCGGTTCAAACAACAAAATAAGTCATTTTTGAGGCAACCTGAAATGAAAATTTATTTAGTTCCTTCTCTGCTGTCTCTTGTGACTCAAACACAAAAATCATTTTGGATTGATGGAAATACCTTGTTTGACCCCATATAACATGGGATAAATTTTATGCTGCTTTTATAATGGGGAGGAAATTTAGGAGCAAAGTACAGAATTCACGAGGGAAAATTCATTCATCTTTTTTTTTTTTTTTTCCCCCGAATCTCAGTGTTTGCAGCAGTTTGGGGAAGGGGGATACATTTTAAATTCCCCCTTCCTGATTTTGAATATAGATTTTTTATCTCTCCAGTATACCTGATGGGGCATTTTAGTCTTAATTGCTGAACTTTTTGTTTTGTTTTGTTTTTTGTTTTTTGTTTTTTGTAAACAATTTATCATCCATTTTGACAAACAGGCAAATAAAAGTGAAAGCCTGATTCTTTAGCATGCTGGTTATGACTTTTTGGGTTAGAGGAATGAAAGTCGTTTGAAGTCATTGTTTCAGTAATAGTGCAACCACTTCTGTTGGCCACAGGAGCTTTGAGAAGAGTTTATTTTTAGTCAGATTGAAATGCATAATGGTATGACTACTCTTTGCTAATATAATGGAGATCCCAGGCTGAAGTTTCTGATGCACACAGGATAGAGAGCTAGAAATCAGCCTGCTCTCCTCCAGCTAAAACTGGTGAGTTTAACTCATTGGTGAGTACATGCTATTAATGGCAGTACCACTTTGCAGTATATAGTTCTTGTGGGACTACTGTAGTGTATTTTTAAAGTCATGAACCTTACGTTGCTTTGTCTAACTGACACTGTCTAGCTAAGCTGGATGGAAATCACACTTTCAGCTGCTCCAAATTTTTTTTTTTTTTTGTGAAAAGACATAAAAGTAATGGCTAACAATTCTAATTCAGACCTCTTCATAGTCTTAACTTGATAATTAGGACCAATTTAAAGCTTATGCAGGCTACACTAAGACATGTTTGAATCCTTTTGAAGAAGCAATATAGGGAAACATCAGTGTGTGCTGGCTGAGAAAGTTTTCTATGTAGCAGATAACTGTGAGATTAAAAATATTCCTGTCTTGATAGGCAGTCCTACTTTATAAATAAGAATAATAAATGCTATCAGAAAATGTTTATAAGCATTTTGAAGATAAGACAAAATAACAAAAATAAAAAGAAGACAAAGAATTTCTAATTTTGTGTCTCCAAAATCTCCAGTGTTGACACTTTCTCAGGCATTTTCAGATGTCCCTAGAATGATACTGCAGTTCTTTTAAATGCACACTCAGAGAAGGTTGAGTCTTTTTATCCTCTGACTTTAAATAGTGTAAAGATTTTGAAGATGACAAAAATAAATTTCTGAACACTGATTTTAGAATAAGTAACAATGTAATATAATTTTAGAAGAATACATATTCAACACCCAGAAAACCACTACATGGCTTACCAAGTATTCTCACTAACAGTCATATCAAATAATGAAACTATTCTGTTGAGTATAGGTCCAGAGAATATTGCTTCATACAGCCTTTTATCTTTTATATAAGAATGCCTCCATACACTCTGATAATAATTAAAGATTACAGGATAAGCAGTTACAATGGACCATCAGAACAATTATGGCTTAGAAACAACACCATGGCCCACGCTTCAGAAGAAGGTGGAAATACCAGTCGTCTCTACCTATTTGACTTGAGGAGAAAAACCTTATGGTTAATTTATTTCTCAGAATGTGAATAGGAATACAGATCTACAACAACAGAACAATTACCTGGACCAGGTTTTAGATAACTACTTTTAGACATGTACCACTTAAAGTTTACATTTCAGCTAGCCATGGAAAATATCTTCACAGAAAACATGGAAAAAGAAGCATTTCTGGAAGGTTTTGGGATTTTTAGTATCTATCATAGACTGATAGGAATTGTGTACTTCAAGTGGCTGTAAAGGAAATATTTGCTGTTAGCTCAGATGTAGGCATCAGTACCACAGGTATCCAGGTACATCTGATATACTCCACCCACTTTAATTCAGCTTAGAGTATTATACATGGATGCAGGAAATTCACCTATGATGCTTGTCTAGAATACCTGTTTCATTGTTTTTAAAGTTTCTTTGCACTGTAAGCA
Organism: Perdix hodgsoniae; assembly: GCA_035772895.1. NCBI lineage: Eukaryota > Metazoa > Chordata > Aves > Galliformes > Phasianidae > Perdix > Perdix hodgsoniae. The sequence goes on from JAPSGF010000008.1 coordinate 5,912,848, forward strand.
TCCTGTCTTTGACAATTCTGCTATCTCTATTTTGCCTTGTTGGGGTATAACAGCCTATCAAGGCAAAGGAAGAGTTTGTTTTATAGGGCTTTGTTTTATAGAGAAACCCAAAGTTAATCCAAAAAGAAAAAATGAACTGAAAAAGGAAGAAAGAGAAAGAACATTAAAGTCAACTGTGCATAATGTCCTATCATATGATTTAAGATTATAGATACAATAATCTTGAAGCACAAAATGTACCATTTTGCTTTATTGCTGAGAAACTCCAAATTTATCCACTCTAGAGTTTAAGAAGTCAATTCTTTAATGAAAAAGAAGCCCTGCTGGTGTTATATTATCTCCCCGTTTCTGTGGAGTTATATGCCAAGGTATTTTATTAATCTGAGAATGTAATACAACATTATTTAAAATTTTGGAATCTTCCTTTATTAAACCTAATATTCAGAGGTTACTGGGGAATGAGAATGCAATTTTTTCAACTGCCTTTAAACCAAGGGTAATGTTCATTTCAACTCCCTTCTTAATTCTTGCTTTACCAGAACTCTGTGCCAATCAAGGAAAACTCATTAATCCAGTTAACAAGCATAACAACAATTTTTCTTGTGGAATCAAGTAGGCAGAACTCTGCTACACAGTGCCCATTAGCCCAGTGTCTTCTGCCTTTTCTTTTTCAGAGTTTATACCTCTGCTTGCTGTAATATTTTATAGAATTAATTTCATAAGTATTTTCTCAGGGTCTGAATCTACCCCAGTATACGACAGTGAAGAGAAATTTCACATGGTGCCTGCATTTTGTGAGCTCAGATGCTGTTCCTTCAACATTACTTTCAAGAAGTAAAAAAGAAATGACAAGAAGACACAAAGCAAAGGATGTAGGGTAGATAAGTAAATATTCTGTCTCCTAAAACATCAGCCAGCTGTTTTGGCCAACATGATATGGATAAGGATGATACATTTTTTAAAAGAGGTGATATTTTTTTTCATTTACAGGTGCATGAGAGATAGGACCCTGCTGCTGGGATGACTGATTGTCATCCAGATAAAGACTTTCATCTTGAAACCTTAACTCAAATAGAAGAAAGAATATTTTAAAGTGTGTAAAAACATAAAACTTCAGCCCCATTGCCTTTCAGTCAGGTATATGTTTCCAGAAGTTAAAATTTTTCTTATGTGATCATTTCTGGAAAAATTGTATAGTTTTTCCAATCTATGTAGAATCTCCACAGTTGTACTGTCAATAACCTGCAGAACATATTTTATCATGGGAAACAAGAACTTCTCAGACACAACAAATAAGTATTATCTAACATGACCATGGCATAAAAACATTGTGTCTTAACTAAAGAGTTTTAAGAAAATATGTCTGCAACGGTTGACATTTGTGATTTCCACCTTCAATAACATAACAGTTGCTTAAAACTGAATGTCAGCTGTAAATAAATTGTTGCAAATATTGGCTCAGTCTTTTATAGATTCACTTATTCACAAGGTGTTTTTTTTTTTGTGTTTAGTTCCATTTTTTTCCCCAAAAAAGCCATTTGAATAATTGAGTTAGACTGGCAGCAAAACAAATTTTTAAGATACAAAAAACAATATTGAAATTCACGTGCATATATACACATGCATAGAGTATATAAACACTCACCCAACTGGGAAAATTAAAGAAAGCCACGTGTTTTACAAGACCAATTACAGTGTACCAACAAAGATCATGTTGCAAGGACTGCATATGAAAAGCTCACAGGGAGCTGTTTAGGCTCAATCCACAGTTAAAAATATTCAGCAGAAGTGGTCAGATGATTTTGATTAACAAATAAACTAGAAAGTAGATTTGCTAGCAGATATTCAGCAAGCAGAAAATGAGGTTACGTTCAGTAGATGAATTATTCATTGTGAATTATTTGCTCAGTTCTAATAATTACAGCAGGGAAAAAATAATTAATGTTACAGCAAATACTTTAATTTTTATAATAAAAAGATTGATAATTGAAGTGAGCCTCAAAAAGAGATTTCTAAATGGAAGAAAGAATGGAACATGATCAAGAATAATTTGAATCCTTAACCTGAATATAATTTACACCAGTGAGTAATTCTACACAGATTTAATGCCACAGAGATACAGGTGTAGTATAGTACTTGGGAATTTAAGTAATTTCGTATTTGTCTTCCTTTGCATTCTGTTTATGAGCAGTGTACTTTCTTAACAACAGTTCACAGATATATTTGTGGGATAATATTCTCATTAGGTACAGTTTTAACTCTCATTATTTTACTGATAATTTTGTAGCCATTTCTTCACTTCTTGAAGTCAAATTCCTAGGTTTGTACTGAAGGGAGAGAATGTGAGCAATGAAATAAATACAAAATAAAGTTCAAAACCACAAAAATGAAAGTTTAGATCTTAGTGAAGACTCTCAAAAGCCTGTTAATGGGAGATCTTTGTTCTGGCATGGAAGGAAATCTTATTCAATATTAAAGGGAAATCATGAAAGACAATGACAGAAAAAAAAAAAAAAAATGTCCTTTATCTCAGCCACATTCTATACTCCTAAATCATTTAGAAAAATAAATAGAATAAATAGATTACACTAGGGAAAGGTATGTCCACATGGGAAAAGTTTATAATAGGAAATAATATTTAAGTGAAACACATATTAATTATTAAAACAACAGACTTTCAGAAAGGTTGTTTTGTTATTTATCAGAAAACAAATATGTTGAAGCATTTATTGAACCAAAATCTGATTTTCCATCAAAATGGAAGTTTCCATAGGAGAATAAGACAATTTTTTCATGCTTTTTGTGAAAATGATTTTTTTTTCTTCAGTTTTGACATTAATAAAAAGTTTTTTAAAAAATCAATGTTTTAGAGGAGCTGAAATGTTAGTAAAATCTGTTTGGCCTGGTTCTGCTGATTTTTTATCAAGTGCAAAATATTTTCCTGACCAAATCCAATACGATTTCCTGGTAACTTCAGTTGTTTTTTTTTAACAACTGAAAATGAATTTTTTTTTTTTTATCTGTATAGGGCTGATTGGAAGAGCTATATTTATTTTTCTCTACTCTACTCCATTGTTTAACTAACAGTGATTCTATGCCACAATATTTTACCAATGTCGTAATTTTAAATCATGTTCCAGAAATGCTTTGTGAGAACATGAGTTAATATCAGAGTACAGCTGCGTTAGAGTTGAGCAACTGTTTTGCAGTTGTGACTCAACAGGGTGAAAGTCAAGAGCAACACCTGTCAAAACGTGTATACTGAGAGCTGTGCCAACAACACAGTGATAATAGTGGGATTAGAAATCATCTGTGCAGAGAATCCTAGCAAGATACAGCAAGGGTGTCCTTGCCCCCAAAGATTTTTCTGCTACTGTATAACCCAAAACCAGGGCATCATCTCAAAATGGGGATGCTGAGGAATGGAAAGCAAGGATAAGAGCTCACAGTTGTAGCTACACAAATCACCTGTACACTTTGTTTCATAGGTTTGTATTTAAAAAGGGACAAATATAAAAAAAATAATAATGAGGGGCCTTAAATATGTCAGTATCCCTACCGGCTACCTGCTTAAATGTTAGTCCAAGTACTTATTAACACAGCCTGAATTCAAAGGGAGACAAAAAGCTTCTTGAAATCATAATTCAAACAAATGCAAAGCAAAAAGGCTCTTTGCAGTCTCTCTTTACTTCTTCCCAGGGAAGTTCTGGCCCTTGGGTCTATCCAAATTTAGAATATTACAAGTCTTTTTTACCTTTTTTTTTTTTTTTTTTTTTTCTCCTATATTTTCTGATTTTTCTCCCTCGTGGAGCAATTAGCCTCATCTGAGCCCTGGTACAGTTTCCCACGGCAGACCTCCACAGCAGTCTCTGCAGTAGGTCAGAAATCTACTGAAGTCTCCTGCTTCTGCGGTTTTCATTTAACCCTTTTCTTTGCTGCAGGCACCAGAAAGAATCAGAAGCACGGGTGCTAATTCCACCCATCACAGTTATTTGCAGACCACAGATGTGACATTTTAATCCTCTGAGCCTCATTTGTGGGATATGCAACATGGAGATTCGTGTTTTTGATCTGAAAGTAGCATTTTTGGGCTCAGCAGGTTTTTCAGTCATTTGCTTTTCCTCCTCTGTCAGCCTCCTCCGTTAGCAGCATGTGCCTTGCTCGATTCCCTCTACACTTCTAACCAGCATGCTGAAAATATCTCTGCCTGGCTACCACATTTTACCTTTTCACATCTTTTGTGTTTTGTTTTATTTTATTTTTGTGCCATTTTGCCTAGCCAGTGGCAGCTCTTAAATCCCTAATCGGCAGTGTGGCATCTTTCAAGTCATAAGACTGTACTGCGTACAAAACATCAGTGTTTCTGCAATATTTTGGAATAGCAAGTAATGCATTAACACATGAGTCTTGCTGCCATTAGGTGCTATAATTCATCCCTTCGATTTTCCTTAAAACATACAGCTTGAGAAAGGAGAGTTTTCAATCACAGAGCAACAGATTTCATTAGTGTTCTCATTACGGTTCATACTATTTATTTATGGAGTGCTCGGAAGCACAGTAGATGCTGTAAGGCTCAGCAGACCATAGGAGCAAGCATCAGATATGACAGGGCAAGTGAGACCTGAACAATAGGTGAATCAGGCAATTGCTTTCTGTATTAATTGGATCTGAGAGAAAACTGAAGGGGGAATTAAAAAAAAGAAAAACCCAAACACACCACTATTCAAGTTGCTCTAAAACTTGTACTGACTCTAATGGCACTGAGGTCTTAAGCATAGCCTCTCTCTCTTTGAGAAGCGATGACAATAAGGCTCTGTAAAACCTCCTGCTTATTTTTTTCTTCCAGTAAGATTTCTGTGTCAGCTCCCCAAGTGTCCCCGGTGGGGAAAACTTGAGTTTCCCTTTTGGGGGATTACTGATACCTAGCTGGTGATAATAAAAGCAATTTGGGTCTGTAAACCCTCCCAGGAACACCGCAGCCTGAACTGCGTGTTATGCAGTGCAGCTCTGCCTTTCAGAAGTGCCTGTACAGAGTGCGCTGACTGATCAGGGGCTGTTCAATTCTTCAATTAAAATGTGAGCTGTCTCTTTTATAGGTCTGTGTTTTGTCTCCATTCCATATTGAGGCATCCTACGTGATGGAGGTTATTTTAACACTTGGTTTTCAGCATCCCGTTATATATTGAGGAGGTTTTTTTTGTCCTCTGGGAGATGTGCTCTGTTGTTTTGATTGATTTTCACTCTTTTTATTACCTGCAAAATACTGGATTCTGAAAGTAATAGCAACCATCGTTAAATAGTATAGGAAATAAAAGATACTTCAGTTGTCTTAAGGCAGTTTCAATCTCCTTTCTGCTTTCTACAGAGGCACATAGGTTTGTCTCTGGCTTAGCAAAAAAAGCCTTTATTCTGTGTAGAGAATTTCGTCCTTTATAGGCAAGCTTGAAAGGCTATACATTGTTTGAAGAGAATAAGAAAAATAAGTCGAGCTCCAAGAGTCTGCTTTATTCTGCCCTCCACATTTATTCCTGCTGTTAGCAGGATTAAAATTTACTACTAGAGAGAGGCATAAATAAAGATGTTCTTGAAAATATATGCAAATGTTAACACACCTTTCAAAACCTCATTTGGCAGTTCAGATGCCTAAGTGCCTGAGCTAGAAGCTACTGTAAAATTGAGAGCAGGGTGGAGAAAATGCATATAAAGTATACACAGGCAGAACAGGGCTGCAAAATTGGGTCCATAGAAATCCAGTCTGTGACAGTTTCCTATAGGTGATGTTGCATGATATCTGCTTTGGTTATGTTTATGAATGGGTATTTGTCCTTTCAGGATAGTAGAAATTTGCTGTCTGGGATCATCTAGGTCATGATTTTCCATGCCTAGTTCTGAGGAAGGATGCTAACTTAAGGCTTGCTGTAGAATTTCAGCTTGGAGTGCCCCAAAAAATCAATAACATACATCTGTACTCAACACCAGGATTTTCAGGGTGGGTAATTTAATATGGCTCTGATATCTTCCTGTACAAATAACCCAGCTGTGATTGTCTGAAAATTGCCTGACCTGTCAGGCCTAGGCACTCAGTATTGTTGGGAGCAGATTCTCCAGTCATCACCTTAAATCCCCGGTGCGCTGGATGTTCTTTCATCACACAGAAATGAGATGGGCACTGGTGGGTCCTGTTGCTGGCTTTACTGGTAAACTCAGACAGGAATGAGAAAACGGTGCGTTGGCTGATGCGCCCTATTAAACAGCTGCTTGATCTCTTTCCTGGGCGCCTTGTGCTACTAAGTGCTGATGTGATTTAAAGCAGCTTGTGCACTGCTCAAACGCAGGCCAATACCTCTCACAAAGCAGCAGACCTTTTGCATGCCAGCCTCAACCTGCAATTTGACTGCACCTGAGGAGTGACCCTTTGAATGATGGGAGCAATGACCTGAACCTGGCTTAAAATAGACCGATGCCTGGTTTTAATCCTCTCATTATTTCCTGCCAGAGTGATTTCTCATCAGAGGTCCCAACCTGTGAAAAGTGTAGCTAGTTAGCATATATTTCATTCTTCCTTATGTGTTTATTTGCATTGTTTTCCAGGCATGTGAATGAATGATGTGAGTAATATGATTTGAATGCTTCGGTGACTGGGTCTTTTAAATAGAAACAAGAGAGGATTGATCAGTGTCACGAAAGAGCCAAAGAATCCCTTAAGCAGCAGCTCACATAACTGCAGATTGCATAATTCAAAGCTGTCCTGGGGCATCTTTAAATGATGCATAGATTTTGTTTTCTTTATGTTTTTGTGAGGAGAAAGTTAGATGAAAGTTTGCATCAGCAGCAGTGTCACTGAGAGATATTAAGTGCTTTCTTTAGCTTAGAGAAGAGAAGGCTCCAGGGAGACCTCATTGCGGCCTTCCAGTACTTGAAGAGAGCTTATAAGCAGGAAGGGGAATGACTTTTTACATGGTTTGATAGCGATAGGACAAGGGGGAATGGCTTTAAACTAAATGAGGGGAAAATTAGGTTAGAAGTTAGGAAGAAATTCTTTACTCAGAGAATGGTGAGACACTGGCACAGGATACCCCATGGAAGCTGTGGTTGCCCTGTCCCTGAAGGTGTACAAGCGCAGGCTGGATGAGGCTCTGAGCAGCCTGGTCTGATGGGTAGCAATCCTGCCTATCCACTCCATCTTTAAGATCCCTCCAACCTAAGCCATTCTGATTCTATGATTCCTCGCAAGATAAGTTGTCTTGCCAGCTGCTTGCTGAGAACAAGGGGGAAATTAGCTCAGCTCCTTTCAAAATGATGCTGAGTGATGCTCGTTCCCTGGTTAATTAAGATACGTGTTGAAAAGGAAACATGGGGAGACAAGTTCAAGCCTTTCAAAGTCACTATTAGACGTTGTTAGCGGGGACTGAGAGAACACTCCTGGCTCGGCTTGGGAAGGGATTTGCAAACCAAATTGTGGTCTGGTGCAGTGGGTTCTGCTGGGGACACACGGGATGCTGCTCTGTGTAACAAAATTGCAGCACTGGGCATCAGATGGTTGGAGGCAGAAGGTATGGGGAAGAAATCTGTAATAATGATTTTGTTTGTTCAGGACATTTGAATTTTTAAAATCGGCAAATAAAGACAACATAATTAGTTAACAACAAACTGCATTTGTTTAGCCCCGAAGACTGAAGAACTGGCATCATTAAAACAGCACCTGTGGGTTTTTTTTTTTTTTAATTACCGCATTTTGGAGACAGAGGTATACATTTTAATTTTCCGCCTTTTAAAACGGAAGTCAAAGTTTAACAAGTCGATATTTATGAGAGAAGATATGTTAATTTCTGGCACAAACCCCTCCCGAACGGCTCCGGCTGTACGAGGTGCACCGCTAGGTGGCACAGCCCACCTACAGATCGCTGCCCTGTGCTCCCGTGCTGCCCGGGGCTGGGTGTGCCGCAATCACAGCTCACAGAAATGTATAAACAAGTCGGAGAAGCGGCCAGCATGAAAAATTACGATGGAGGCAAGAAGACCTTTCAGGTATCAGTTTTGAATCCTGCTGGCAAACCGAGGTAGAGGCCTTGATGTGGAAGAGAAATAAATGATTCTTGTAAGTGGATGTGTTCAGTGAAGGGGTGGATGAAGAGAGAGGTGTCTGAGTGATCTCACACCAGTGTCCTAAGATATTATATCTTGTGTATGTGTGACTGGAAATGTGGCATTCAATCACTGACTTGCTTGCAGTTTCCTTTGCAGTTGGCTTAGAGATATCGTGATAAATCTGTGAATAAGACAGATGGGGTAAAAAAACCATACCAAACAACAACAAAAAAACCCCACCAAGCTATGTGCGTAACATCTTTTTTGGCATGGTACCACTGCAGCAAAATGGTGCTGATTGGTTCTTGACTGTCCCTTCAGTAATCACTCTGGGGCAGGGGCTGGCTTTGTGTTTAGGACAGCAGTGAACGTGCTGGCAGTGCTTGAAAAGCACATGGCAAATCAAATAGCCTAATTCTAAACACACTGAAGTGATACGTTGCCAGTGTATTAACATAGGAGATCCACAAAATTACACTCTGTAACTTGTAATAAAATCCATTTTCCAAAACAGAGTGCATTTGTAGAGAGAAGGGAATAGAAAACATGCTTGTTTATCCAAAAACCCACCATCCTTCAAAGCAAACTGGTGGGAAAGGCTGCATTCCTCACTGTAGGAGGTTGCAATAAGGGGAGCTGCCGGCCCCCGAGGGGCATCATTTTGACACAAGGTCTCACCCACATGTCTTTGAATACAGTGGATTTCTGGATGGACACAGACATCTCTGCATCTCTGTGGTTCCTTATGGCAGTTTGCAAGAAGGGAAGGATTGAGGCAAACCTCTGGTCCCCTGTAACAGGTGCAGTGTCCCTGGGGGGAGCCCGCAGCAGAAGCACAGTGAAGAGGCTGTCAGACAGCATCTTGGAGAAAGTATTTGCATAGCAAATTGGGAAGGTGATTGAAGCACTGATAAGCTCTTTGTCTTCCCAGGGGTTGGGGCTCACTGCCAGATTGGGCTGCCTGGAGTGTGTATCTGTCTTTCTCAAAACAAGTAATAGGATATCACACTTGCACTGTTGCTTAGTTTCAGTCAGTACAGAATTTTAGCCCCAGTTTCCTGAACCCAAAGGCATTACTACATGTGGGTGAGGTCATTCAGGCATGGACAGCATGTCAGGATCCTGAAACCAAACCTTTTTCTCTTCCTCCTCAGAGACTCAGGATAAAAGTGGGCTCAGTGCAGCTGTGGGGATGATGCTGGTGACTGGAGCATGAGGACTGAACCTGATGTGTGTGCTCGCACATTCTGTAAAACCTGCCCATTTCCAGGGCATAAGGCACTCTGATGTGAGTTCAGTCTTTACTCCTGAAGCCTTCTTCTTACTGGGCAGCTGAAGAGAACAAGATCCCACGGGTCAGCAAACAGAAAAAATATTCATTGTTTTAAGTCCAAGGTATTAATGTATAAACATGGGAGATTTTCTTTTTGATTTCAGACCTTCTTCAGGTTTGTATTCTCTGCATGGGCTTTTTTTTTTTTTTTTTTTTCCTTCTGTTTTTTTTTCTGTTTGTTTCTGTTTGTTTGTTTGTTTGTTTTTACAGTAGCTGTTCCAGGCAGAATACCTATGAAATATTTCGTGCTACACCATAGATGCATCATGGATGCTTAGACTACACGAGAAGAGCTTATTAGGTCATTCCTTGCAGAAAAAGTGCCTCCATGTCCAGAAATGGAGTAAATGTCATCATCACTGAAAACCACTCCAAACATCCACAGATCCACAGAATGGTTGACTTTGGGAGGGACATCTAGGACCCACTTGTCCCAGGACCAGCTTCCATTACTTCAGAAGCAGGACTAAAGCCCACAGTTTCTGGCAGAGTGAAGACTCCGATTGCGCAGTGCTGTTTTGGCATACTGTACTTAGTTTGTGCTCCCTCCTGAACTCTAATGCTTTTAGCAGTTAGGTTCAACACTTTGAAAGGGTAGATAACAGCAGGACAAGAGGAAATGGTTTTAAGTTGAAGGAGGGAAGATTTATGTTGGATGTTAGGGGGAAGTACTTCACTATGAGAGTGGTGAGATGCTGGAACAGGCTGCCCAGAGAGGTTGTAGATGACACCTGAAGGTGTTCAAGGCCAGGTTGGATGGGGCCCTGGGCAGCCTGGTCTAGTATTAAATTTAGGGGTTGGTGGCCCTTCCTGTGGTGGCAGGGTTGGAGCTTCATGATCTTTAAAGTCCCTTCCAACCTGGGTCATTCTGTGATTCTGTGATTTACTTAATACCAGTTATCTGGGATTTGAACAACTTTCAGAATTTGAACAGCAGCATCAAATCCACACAGTTTTTTAGTGGGACAATTTTTTGTTAATGATTACTTAGACAAAACAGAAAGCAAACTTAAGGATTGCAATAAACAATTTCACAGTAACTGGACTGTTTTTTATTTAGTGACATCAGACAAGTGCATGAGCTTTTCCTCTTTAAGATATACATTCTTTCACTTGTCATTTGTACGATGGATTTCTGTGCATAAGGATATGACATTCACTTTAAAGTAGGAAAGTAGTGGCACTTCAGTGTGTACATCTCCTTGTTTTCTCAACAAAATTTACCGCTTTGCAATCATGGCATTTTTTCCTTGTGAGTATAGGATTTAAGCCTGTATGTCTTGATCATGAAGAACAACCATCCTAGGCATTGCAAAAGAGTTAGGCATAGATCAGTCAGGAATTAACAGGTTAGTTAATTTCAAGTGATTGAGCTTTAAACAGCATTTGAATTATTCCATGTAGATGCACCTCATGCTGTAAATCACAGTGGTAAAACACAGCGATTCCTGAGGGTCTATCAATCGCAAACCTTCCCTAATGATTTTAAGAATCTCCCAAATGAATTGGTATATTGACAGAACTCTGTCCACAGTGGGGAATATTTGTAGTTCAACAGCTATAAATCTGAGAAGAGTTGAATAATTTTACACTAAAACCAACTCTGTGAATGTTGCACACATTCACTCTACCTCCTCCAACCATATTAGCCTATTTAATAGCTCTAGCACTATATCTAATATCTATCACTGCTGTCTCCATAGGAAGGCTCACAACAAGAGGATGTGCATCCTGGGAGGCACGGAGGATGTGCATCCCAGCTGACTCACAGACAAGATATCAATCAGTTGTGTAAGCACCTGACTACATGCTCAGGATGAAGTTCCTCTTCTGATGAGCAGAGTAGGCATCAGTTCAGTATAGACATATGGTCAATTCCTGCTTCTTGATGATACACCTTTTCTGACTGCCTGAACTGTGTCATTTTTAACCCAGGGTCCTTGTGCTAAACATAATCTGGGAGAAGAATGCAAGAAATCCACTATATGTTGGCAGATGTTAGCATATCCCATACAACGACTTGAGTACAAATAAATATCAGAAGTATTGTTAAAGTGAAAGTGCCCTGATTTTGATGGGAAAAAAATAGGTTTATGCTGGAGGTTGTAGTTTTCAAGGTTCGGTGTCCAGCTATAATGATAAGTGATGAGAAATTTAAAAGTGGCATCTTTCATGGTGTGAGTACATGTTATATGCTGTGTATGGCTGCAAGTGAACATTTCCTCTAATGAAATTGCATACATAATGAATGCCATGGACTTCATTATGCAAGAATAGTGCCACAGTTCTAGACATCTGTCTAAACAAATCAACGACAAATGTTGGTGATCTATGCTAAAAAATCATCTTAAAGTCTGAATATGTGTTTTTTTTCTGTTACAAAAGATGATCCTTTTGCTGCTTTTATCTTGAACTCTTAAAGAGAGTGAATTAATGCTGTAACAGCATCATCAAACTTCCCTGCACTGTAATTACAAAGATTTGGTATGGTTATATCCTTTTTCTAAACAATGTCACATCATTTTATTCTGATCCCTGATCCCACATCCAATATATCTAGGATTACAGTAGTGAACAGTAAATAAAGCAAATATTCCCTGAAATCAATACTATAAAGGCCTGTCTGAGTCAGCTGCAAGTGCACCTTACAAACTGACTCTTTTTAAATCACAGAGTGGTATTGGAGATCAAACAAGGCACTGAAGATGCTAGTCCCTGAATTTACATATCAGGATTTCACAAAAAGGCATTCACAAACCCAGCAAAACCACATATACAGTACGCTAGAACAGAAATGTCAAAGCCTATTTATTTGTCTTTGGGTTTTAATGACATGACCCAAATTTCAGTGAAGTTAATGAAGAGACTCTGACTGATTATAATGGACCTTGGATTAGACATATATTAAAATAAACAGAAATGAAAAATGTCTCTCAACTATACATACCAAGTCCTTAATTTGTTGAAATTTAAGATTGTTGCTGAATTACTCAACACTCTGGGAATCACAAAATCACTCACAGAACTGTGGGGGCTGGAATGGACCTCCAGATATCATTAAGTCCAACTCCCTGCAAATCAGGCCCCCTACAGCAGGCTGCACAGGTGGGCCTCTGGATGGGTCTTGAATATCTCCACAGAAGGAGAATCCACAATCTCCTTGTGCAGCTGGTTCCAGTACTCAGTCACCCTTACTGTGAAGAAGTTCCTTTGCATACTGGTGTAGAATTTCCTATGCTCAAATCTATGGCCATTTCCCCTTGTCCTTTCCCCACAGACTGTGGAAAAGAGGTTGTCCGTGTCTCTTCAACTCCCATACTAAAGTTATTTATAAACGTTAATCAGATCCTTTCTGAGTCTTCTTTTCTCAAGGCTGAACAGGCTCAGTTCACTCAGCCTTAATGTACTAGCATTTTTTTTCTGCCTGCCTGACATTTTTTTGTCACCATTTTTTTGACTATTTCATATGCTCTACCATTAAGAAACTTATTACCATTAAAAAACACAGAAGATATCTTGTTCTTTCTATCTTACTCCAGATTTTTCTATCCAGACCTTTCGGAGACAGGACAAGGGGAAATGGCCAGAAGCTGGAGCATAGGAAGTTCCGCACCAATGTGTGCAAGAACTTCTTTACGGTGAGGGTGACGGAGCACTGGAACAGGCTGCCCAGGGAGGTTGTGGAGTCTCCTTCTCTGGAGATATTCAAGACCCGCCTGGATGCCTACCTGTATGACCTGGTGTAGGGATCCTGCTTTGGCAGGGGGGTTAGACTCGATGATCTCTGGAGGTCCCTTCCAACCCCTACGATTCTAATTAATTATATATATTTTACTACATGGACGATAGTAACTGATAAAATAAAATCTGACTGTCTTCTGAAATTAAAAGACACAAATCTCAAACATATTGCTAAATAGAAAAAACAAAAAAACAAAATAAACCCACAAATATAAATCAATATTAAAGAAAAAATAAAAAATCTTACCAATCCCCAAAAATAATGTAGAGAACTTCACAGAGAACATACGTCCCAAAACAGGAGATGACTGCTTACAATGAAACACTGAGGTGTACATAAAGTTCTCATATTATCTATCCCTTTTCAAAAATATGAAACTTTTGTCTGCTGGGAAATGTTTTCATTTCAAGCTGTGCATTGCAAAGCTGAAATCTCAACATTATTTTTGGCAATGGGAATATCAGAAAACATTTGGTAGACCAATATAATCTAGCCTCTCTGGACTTCCTCTTGAGAAGGATTAATTTGCATACCTAATACTCACAGTGCAATTCCCTCCTCTGAGCTAGGCTTCCCAACGCAGCAACAATCCCATGGCACATTACTTCAAGCAGTGTTCTCCACCTGTGGTACAACCCAGAGAATGCAGCTTAGTGGAGGATCTGAGAGAATGAAAGAAACAGGACATTGATACTAAAACTCTCATAGGAAACACCAGAAGCTCAGACAAATGCAGATTTATATATCTGTCACTCAGAGAGAAATACTTCAGCTTGGGATGATGCACTGAAATATTTTCAGCCTTCCTTCTCAAGGAAACAAAGCTTTTGTGATTGTCTTTATTGCCTGTCTACCCTGTTTGTCTTTCAGTCATTTCTCCCAGGACGATCACTTTTGAATTTTTCTGGCAGTATTGATCTTAGAACTTTAAATAAATAAATAAAGTCTCCCAATTTTTCTTGAACATAGGCAGCCAGGTAGAGAGAGGGAGCCCACATCAATGCCCCACAGGGAGAAATTACCTCTGTGAGTTGAATATCCTCACTTTTTCATCATGTGGATGCCCAGTAACGAATGTAAGTTTCAGCACCATCCAGAGCATAGCCTTCCTTCTATCCGGAAAAACAAAAATCTGTAGACAAACATACTGAAAGAAGAAAGTAGGTAAAATTCTAGGAGAATGTAGTATGGTTGCTATGAGTATACACCAGGCGTATGTTATGCTGTTAAAGAAAGAACATGAATTGAAAGAACATACAAATATGTTATGAAGATAACCGGGATTACAACAAATGTATGGAAATAACATTGCTTTAGTTTGTTCTCTCACTTCTATTTGAATGTTGTACTTGTTTGTCTTACTCAAATCAACATATTTGAATGTGAATCTAGGTATATTAGTTGTTTTGGATCAGATTACAAACCAACATGCTTGTATCAAACTGAAACATATGTGATCCTCATCTTACAAATATAAATACCCACTCGACTGAATTCTCAATCAGCCTCAGCCCTCTGCAGTCCCTTTTTAATCAGTGAAAACTGTATATCATTCTCATGAGTGATTTATGTCTTAGACATTCGTTTTCCTAATGGAAAATTGGAAAGCTTCAGCACTCTTGTCAAGCATTTAGAAAACTCTCAGTAAACTTCAGTTATTTCTGTGTCCAAGGTAATGGCTCTCTGTGAATTTCATTCAGAATATGGTGAATATTACAAAACACTGAACTTCTCATGGAAACCACTTTAAGTACTGAATAATATCTTGTGAGGTTCAGAGGAGGATCTCCCTTTTGCATAGCAACAAACTAGCTGTAATTGACTGGTATCAGCAGAAACAGATAGACAGGCAGCACAAATGTGGAAAATAACTGAATAACAGCAACAATATCTACAGTTCCAGGAGAGAGACAATATCTCATAAAAATTGATGTGAGGTGTTTGAGAAGATGCAGTCACCTTGCTCAGACATGAATCTATACAGGCACTGCTGCTGTGTACCACTTTTACAAGAGATGCAGTACGTTATCACTTCTGACCTATACCTGAACGAGAAGTAGCATATATCCCATGAATGATAGTTCCACATGAGAAGAACATAAGTTATCTTGGCATTTATTTCTACATCTGTTGTCAGACCAACTCAATTTGTTACCAGTCAGAGATCCAGACAACCTGGGTTTTAGTATCTGCTAGGCACTGCAAGAGCACTGGTCCCTCCTTTAAACAGCTTTGCAGAAATCCTCTTCTCAGAGCAAATATGTTTATATATACATCATTGCAAATATAAAGTAGAAGAGGAGCAGTAAACTCAATCAAATCTTTTTTAGGAATTGTCTTCTTATGAGTTTTCTTTAAAAGTGCAGAGAATTTCTGCAAAACACAATACCTACTAATACAGAATTTTTCGTTAATACCAAGATAATCTCAAATGACAGAATTGCTTTCTCTACTTCTTTTATTTAGCTTAAAATAACTAAACATCAAGAAAAGTTGGAAATATGATTACAACCAGAGTGAAGACTTCCTTTAAAAATATATAAGTATTTATATATTTCACACAGTTTCAATATTGAGAATTAGGAAAAAAAAATAAAAATCATTTGGATTCCTTTTATCCCTTCAGAAATTTTAATAAATTCTGTTAATATATTATAGCTACTTTTCAGGTATGGTTTAACATACTTTGTCCAATTTTGTAACACTTTCAGATTTGAGTCTCTCCTTCACACTTAGATGGCTAAGAGTTCAGTGTATAACTGCTCACTGACTTTAGCTTTCTAAGGCAGGAGAAATATTTCCATGCTCCATTGGCATAAGTAATATGGATCACATACTCTTTTGTTTGCCAGAGGAAACAAATCTTTCCATACTGCTATTGGAAGATGCTGGCCATATTTTCATTTTCTAGTATAACTAATGCCAATATCAAAGTCTTTTATTCACCAGTGACAGGGGATGTTCTTCATAAGGTAATAAAGCTGAATGTCTGAATTACTTGCTCTGGATTTATCAGCACAAACACTGAGCCTTGTTTACCATGTGTGGGACCTTAGTGTAGGTATGAACAGGTAAGTGCTATCATCAGAGCCTATAGATAAAAATGTTTTCCATCCACTTTTCAGTGGAATTTCCAGTTGCTTAACTCCCATTGATCTTTAAGGTCTTTTCCAACATAAGCAATTCTATGATTCTATGATTCTTTCTTCTTCCTGAAGTATCCAGATCAGGGAGAGGACACTGTACTTTTCACGGTCTTCACAATGTTTCATGTGAAGGACTTCAGCTTTATATGCTTCATCTGTTCTTCGCTTTGTTTATAAACCGCAATGCATTCTATATAGGTTAGGGTCACCTGAGCAAAAATATTTTGAAGATATATGATTTTGTGTGGACTTGAAAATGTAGATTGCAGAGGAGACTGAACTTTTTTCACATCTCCCATTCAGAACATACAAATGATTTCCAGCATTATTGTGATTTCATTGCTAGTTTAGAGCTGGAAGAAAAACAGAGTCTAGACTTCATATTAATCACGTGTTGCTTCTGCTGGCTGTATGCTGACAGTACAGAAATATCCTGATTCCCTCACCTCAGTAACTGTCACCACTCTAAATAAGGAGAAAAATCAGTGTAGGACACAGCTCTTCACATCCTGATTCCCAAAATTTACATCACTCCAGTGAAATGCTGGAGTCTATCTCCTGCATGTTAGGCTGGTTGGTCCTAGGAGAAGAATATGTATGAAAGAGGAGAGTTTGAGCGAGGCTGGGGGAAAAACATGGTATTGAATGTAATCCATATTCTGCAACTTTCCCACTAACATGTATTTCCTTCAGGACAGGTATGAACTGACCAAACTAAAAATTCACTGGGAGTTAAGTTGTTAATTTGGGGGAGAAAAAAGACTTCTCTTGTTCAGAGCCTTCCAGTAACCTATGGACCCAAGATGTAAGGTTTTAAAATGATATCTGACAATGCTAGAAGTCTTTCCAGGTATTTTCTAGAAGGATTTGAATATCATCTATCACTTAAAATTCTTTCATATTTATCAGATTTTACAGTGAGTATTACCTTGGTTCCCTGCTTACTATAGTTATTGTGCCAAATGATTGTTTTTTTTTTAAAAGGTTATTGTACCATTCAGCTGCACTATCTGTTGTGGTCTGACGGAATCTGGAATGCATTACTTGTTATCAGAAATGTATCCAGGATTGTCTAGGATTTGGGAGATTTCAGATTTGAGAATTAGGCTTCACCTATTAGAGTGATCCCTAGGAGCCAAAGAGAAAGTTTGAGTTTGGAGCTGCTGCTCTTCAAAGTTTGGTGGTATTTAAAATGAATGTTTCAGTTCTACTCTACTTGTTACATTTTCAAAGCTTTTCTGCCATTGTACATTCTGTGCTGTAATACCAGTGCTCTAGCACTCGACTGCACTACTTATAATGCTCCCAGTGCTACTTGACTCTGCTACTAAAAATGCACCTGATGATAATGCCACTTGCCCACTACTTCCTAATGCACCACCGGTTGGCTCATTACTGGATGCCTGGAGGCAAAGTGAACTGTCCCACTCCTTCCTTCCACATTGGCAAAGATAAGGGTAGCATAATAAATACCACTCAGTCATTCAATTTCCCAGTTCCACTGAGTTCACGCATTTGGAATAGGTTGTAAATTTTCTTGAACACAATCACCCATAGATTATCATTGATGCACATACATTGAACTTTGTGCTCCTTATTTCAAAACAAGCAATATCTTCAGCAAAGCAACTCAGCTCAGCTGCTTTCCTGTCTTCATATGCAATAGATTGTATCTTTAACAAATTATTAATGTTCCTATTACAAACTGATTTGATTTATACTTTTGCTGCTAGCATTGGTCTAATTATTTTCATATTACTGTGTGGTCATAATGATAATTGTCCTCAATTTACACACTGACTAAGCATTTATTTTCACAGATTTGGAGGTTGTGAGATTACTGCTGAGAAAGGCAGCGAATGTAGAAGTTTAATATAATTAGTTTTAAGGGGAGTCTCTAATAAGAAACCATAAAAACTCCATTTTCATTGAAAGGATAATTTCACATTCTAAATTTTTTTATTCCCCCCCCC